>JAQLOL010014407.1:0-11470 GCA_029783665.1 Naso thynnoides
TGTGTGTGTGTGTGTGTGTGTGTGTGTGTGTGTGTGTGTGTGTGTGTGTGTGTGTGTGTGTATGTGTGTGTGTGTGCTACCTGTCAAGTTGAACTAAATGAGCTCTATATTCCACATAACTGAGAGCGCTCTGCAGCAACTTTCTGTGTGTCAGTCAGTCGTTTTTTTCTTGACTGTAATTAAGAACAGCAGTTCACCTCACACATCCTTCATTTTTCTGTCTGGTTTAGAGGAAGGAAGGAAGGAAGGAAGGAAGGAAGGAAGGAATCACCCAGCTGAGGGAACAAACAGTTTATTTTGGGAAACACAACAATCTGCTGTTTTTTAAAGAGCAACACTAATGAGCTGAACTCTCACAGTCAGTGTGTGTGTGTGGGTGTGTGTGTGTCGGGGCCCGCACGTGCATGGTCACACGAGCATGTGTGTTGGCCCGCATGGTTTTATGCATGACTGTGTCTGTTTGTGTGCGTGTGTGTGCGTGTGTGTGTGTGTGAACAGTGCTTCTATTTTCACCCCATTAGCAACCTGTTTTCCCCTTCAGTGGCACTTAACAAGTGTCAGGCACAGTGTGTGTATGTCTGTGTGTGTGTGTGTGTGTGTGTGTGTGTATGTGCATTTGTGTGTGTGTGTCAGTGGGGGTGTTGGGGCAAATAATTAATGATTAAGATTATGTAATGCTTCCATTCATCCATCACATTACTTTACTTTGTCTGGTCCATCACCAAAGTCAGAAAACTTTATTTCCCCACCAATGTTTGTAACTAAGTCAGACCATGAATCATCTTTTCTCCACAGTGTTTGTGAGAATAGCTGTTAGGATAAAAGAAGGTTTTTTATGTGTTTTGGCCATTAACAAACAACATTACCCAGAAGCCCTGGACTGAAACTTCACGGTGTGAGTAAGAGGCAACGTGCAGGTCGAGGAGTCGTCGTTACAGTGTTGGTGTATTTTGAGAATCCCAAGCTTCGTCAGCAGCACCAGCTGCACACATGTTGTGGTTGAAGCACATGAGAAGTTTCCAGAGTCTCCAGCAGAAGCAGCGGTCTGCGAGGATCTGCGTCAACTGCACAGAAGAAGAGCTGACGCCAGGAGGACCGACGAAGATGCCTCTGCTCAGACACAGAGGTGAGAGCGCGGGAGGTTTGCTTTCTCCTCTATCCCAAAAGGCAGTCTGACCTCTAGAGGTCATCATGAATCATTTGTACATTGATTGATTTTCTCTTTTAATGCTCTACCACTGATAACAGCTGCAGAGGTGAAGCTTTGGTCACATTAGGACGTCCCTGTAGCGCCACCACCAGGACAGTTTTGACATCTTTAGCTGCACATGTACAGCTTATTATTAACCTGCAACTTCTTTTGATTTCTGCCACCCACCACATTTCCTTCTTTTCTTGCTCTCTCTTCCAATTATATAACGTCATCCGTCGCATCTTTTATTGGAAGCACACACACACACACACACACACACACACACACACACACACACCCTCTGCTGTTTGTTCTGTTTCTTTTTTCTCTCAAACAACACACACACACAAAACCAGAGGAATGCCACAGAGAGGCCGGCCAGTGACTGTTCTGAGCTGCACGTTTTCATGCTCAATTAACCTCCGAGGTACAGACAAGACACGCACATGCACACGCTCACCCGCATGCACACACACACACATGCACATGCACACGCTCACCCGCATGCACACACACACACACACGCACACATTTGTGTCCAGTGTTGTTTACTAAACAGAGATGGACAGAACAGAGGGAGGAGAGCAAAGAAAAGGATATTGTTAAGGCACTGAACAGACTGAAACTGGTCTCACACACACACACACACACACACACACACACACACATGCACACACACATGCACACGCACGCATACATTTGTGGTTCTATACTTGTGAGGACCACCACTGACAAAATACTTTCTCTGGCCCATTACCCTAACGTTAAATATTCCGACGAACCAGCAGGCCCAACCAGCCTAAATCAGCCCAACCTCACTCCAACCATCAGAACCAAGTCAGACGCTCACGCCTCACACTGGTTCTCAAAATGTATAGATGCTCTTACACACACACACACACACACACACATCCAAAGGGACCCTCCTGCTCAGGCAGCTTGATGGATCTCCAACAGGAAGCAGTTTTTCCATCAACGTTTATTTACAGCATAATCTTCCAACCTGTGTGTGTGTGTGTGTGTGTGTGCGTGTGTGTGTGTGTGTGTGCTGACCAGGAACAGAGATGCGTCCTGATGTCGGATGGTTCATCTCCAGGATGAGTCCATTGTGCTTCACCTGCAAACAAACAAACAAACAAACAAAGTGTGATGAATCCTCGTCATCTGTGTCGTAGAGCTTCAGTAAAAACACATCAGTGAGTCACTCTGTTCTTCATTGGCATGAACACACACACACACACACACACACACACACACACTGTAGTTCATTTTGACATGACTGATTGTTTGATGAAGTGATGAGGAGCAGCTCGTCATCAGAGAACCCTCATATCAGACACACATCAGGCACCAAAACGTGGGAGCGTTGTTTGAGTGTGACTTCCAGACTCGTGCACGTCCCCGTGTGCTCGTGTTAGTTTCTATCTGTTTGTGTCGAGCCTAATTCAAGGACCAAAGAATGTGAGTGCTGGATGGATGAAACACAATTTAGTTCTATTGCGGAAGCATAAAAATGACAAATAAAGGAATCCTGAATCTTGAAGATGGTTATCAAACACTAAAGCTGTCGATTTGTCCAAAAACAGCTTTTCTGCTGAGGCTGCATCAGTGCTCAAAAGACACAGATGTAAACAGACGCAGGTTCACTCCAGCCTCACAAACTGAGGCATGAAGGCATCTGTGTGAAAATGTTTCCCTGGGACACTTTACAATCCGGTCCAGACTGGCCCACTACATTCCACCCTACAGATACTGTGCCAACTCGCCCCGTTGATGTACATATAAACACACAAGCCCTTATTAACACCACTATACATACACATATACATATACATATACATATACATATATGAACAATATCTCTTTACATTCTGGAGCCTCAAATAAAAGAAACACAGTGTGTTGCTGACTTGCTCTTCAGAAGGATATTGGAGAACGGATTTAAGACTGAAGGGTGTTTAACTCACTCATATGAGGTGAAACTGATGACGGCGTTGCAATGCTGATACTTGAAACCCTGTAACTATGGTGACGTGATTTGGGGGGATGTAACTGTAGCTTAAAAACTGTGAAAATAGCAGATCTACATGCTCAAACCACATCCAGGATTAAATAGTGGTTAATAAAAGCAACTATCAATTAATCATATGAATA
The DNA here is from genome assembly GCA_029783665.1 of Naso thynnoides. Classification (NCBI taxonomy): domain Eukaryota; kingdom Metazoa; phylum Chordata; class Actinopteri; order Acanthuriformes; family Acanthuridae; genus Naso; species Naso thynnoides. The sequence continues at coordinate 3,347 of JAQLOL010014407.1, forward strand.
TAGTTATTATTTTCCAATACTTTATATAATTTGATGTAGTTGTAGGCTAACACACCAAACTATGCAGATTTTGTGATTATGTCAAGTAATGTTGGACAGTTAACGGTGTTAACGGTGCAGTTTAGAGTTTATCCACAGCGTGTTCGGCTAGCACACAGCCGCCATCACCACCACCAGTCTCCTGCTCCTGCACCACCATGGCAGCAGGAGCCTCACTCTCAGCCTCCTCCTCCGACAGCACCTGCTGCTGAGAGGGGCCCGCAGGCGCAGCTGAGGTCCCCGAGGCCAGGCCGGCCCCGAGGCCAGGCCGGCCCCGAGGCCAGGCCGGCCCCCGCAGCAAACATATTTTAAATATTTCTGCTGTTAGCAGCATCGTGAGCAAGTGCTTTTTTTCTTTTCTCTCAGTTTTTTAGCAACGCCTTTTCATTTGTTTGTCTGTGTTCTGCTATGCTGTTTCTCTCTCTCTCGCTCTCTCCTTCTCATAACGATTGCTCATCATTAAAGGTGATTGGACGAGGGGGGGTCTAGAAGATGCATGGGCGGGACTCCTGGGCCTCTGTAGCCTATCATTGGGCCGGGACAGGTATTCTTTAGACAGACAAGCCACCGGGCATCTGTATGAATGTGATGTGTGAGAGTTAGGAAAAAAAAACAAAACAAAAACGGGCAGCCACTGGTGGCCCACCGGAAAAACTCCCGGTAATCCCAATGGCCAATCCACCCCTGAAGATACTGCATGTGATGTGGATGAGGTGCTGTGGCCGGACCCAGCTAGGCAACAAGATGGAGTCTAAATATTCTTTCCTGTTTTTCCTTTTTTTATGTGTGTGTGTGTAACTTTCTCTGTACATACAGTAATCTCCCAGGTTTCTGATCACTATATGTGATAGAGCATATTTTTTAGTTCCTACAACTGTAATGCTGGATGTGCTGTGCATTTGCTTGAAAGATTTGATTTGTTGTGGAGACAAATGAAAGGTTTTGTTTCAACAGTATTGATGTTTCTGCACATTTCTGTAGACTTGAAAACTTTCTCTCTGTATACAGAACTATGATGACAAGCCCATCAGAGATGAAAGTGCTTTTGATTGAGCACAGCAGTGTGGAGTTGGTTGGACAAAAGTCTTACATTATGAATAAAGTGTTTGGCATCTGGTGCAGAAGTTTGACTTTGAGAAGTGTTGGCATAGTCTTGGATGCAGTGCTTTATTTTATTATGCGCAGTGTCCTGTATCTCTAGGCCAAACGGGCCTGTGGTGGAAACAGGGGCACTAAGGAGCCTCCTCTTCTCCCAGTCGGACATCTGGGTGAGGTTCAGCCAGAGATGTCAATGGGTGACCACTAAGAAGCCCATAATTCTCCCAGCATCCTGTGCAGCACATGTAAGCATGCATAAGGAGAGGTCTGTAACCTCCCTGAGCTCTCTATAGGTCTCCGTGGTGGCCTTACCTTCCAGATCACACAGGAGGAAAGCCTGATAAGCTTGGAGGACAGCTAGATTATTAGTCATGGCGGCCAGCTGCCCTACTGCATTGTAAGATTTTACAGCCAGTGAGGCTGTGAGCTTGGAGGGAAGCTGAGGCTTGTGGGATTAGGAGGAGAGATGAGCGGCCACAGACTCCTCCAGAAGTGGCATGTTTAGACTGTAGACTGGGGAGGGCTGCTGCAGCTCAGTCTCGGGGGAATCAGTCCGTAGAAACTGCTGCAGCTCTGGGGGCTGTGAGAACGAAGTCTCAGGGGAAACAAACTCAGGACACGGGGAGGGAGAGGGGGAGGGACCACCAACTCAGGATCAGCAGAAGCGTCAGCTAGGACCCCAGACACTAGAACAGGTACATCGGTCGAGACCCGACGCCGAAACAGGATTAATGTCAGCTGGGACCTCTGATGCTGCGACAGGATAGGCATCAGTCTGACAAATAAACAGGGGAACATACGTTTAGACTGATGACAAACTAAACACAGGTGAGTAAAACAAGACACAGGTGAAACACACGAGGCAATCAGCAAAAATGGGTCAAACACAGGAAGCAAAGGTGATAACACACACAAGGAGAACACATTTCAAAATAAAACAGGAACTTAACTGAAATTCAACTAAAAAAACCAAAACAAACACAAAGTCCTGGCAGCATGTGACAGTCCATATTTTTGTCAACACAATACCAGAATGACATTCAGTAACAGTCTGTTTATCATCGTGCAGTTGGCACAGCCTTATTGTGTTAATAATAATGTGACAACAGTTTGTGGCACCCTGGTGTCTGCTGCTGGCAGACCTCGGCAGCATGTTAGTGCAGATGTGGAGATACGGTGAGCTGTCGTTGGTCTCAGACCGCGTGGCCCGCGTGGCCCGCGTGTCCAGTCCCTTCTGAGGAGCTACAGGTTACAGTGAGCAGCCAGGCCAAAAACATGATGCTTTGAAAAATGTGCCATGTCGACACGTCAGGATAGCTCAGACAGTGTGGAGGCATTTTATCTGTTCATTAAGTTGTTTTTTTTAAACGTTTGAATCACGGTCACTATTCACCACAATTGTTTGGGAGATTACTACAGTGCCTGTTTCCTGTGAAAATCTAGCAGAGTTTTGTGGATTAAAAAACGTACCTGACCCTCAATGAGCATGAGGGTGAGCAAATGGAGACTGCTTTTTCATTTTTGGGTAAACTATCCCTTTAAGCAAGTTTTGCATACAGCACATTCCACATAGAGAAGTGATCCAGGGGGGAGTTATCATATCTCACATTTAAAAACAAAACAACTGAATAAAACAGAGGAGAAAGAAGAAATAGATAAATATGAACGCTAATAATAGTGAAACAATCCTAACAGGAGCTCGGGTTCATTGGGGTTCTGCGTTTGGATTTAAAATCTGTGACCATCAATGGTGATGACTGACAGCTGCCTCGTCTCCATCACTCCTCTGCGACCTCACACTGTTCGAGCATCAGTCACACATTCAGGGTCATGACGTTGCACACGCAGCGCCTTGAGACTCGAGTCAGACTCCAAGTCTGAGACTCGTGAAAAATTTTTAATTTCATTTTTCGTTACATTTACATGAAAGTAACGTTTGACGAGCTGAAAATTGCTTCCATCTAAAGTCAAGCTAAAGAATCCTCGGTGGCGACGCCATTAAACATGTTCAGCCCACAGCTACCAAACGTTAGCACGCTAGCAACTTTGCAGCTAAAGGGAGGTTCACTTCTTACCTTTGTCGTAGCATTTAGCAGTGAAGTCAGGAAGCTAACAGAGTGCTGATGACAATGTGAAACTTTTAATTTCTTCAGATGCAGCCGTGCATCGTTCAAAGCAGACGGCAGAACCGTCACTGACTTGGCTCGTCTCAAGCTCAAAGACTTGAAACTTGACTTGAAGTTTTTTATAAAAATGACTTGAGTATAAATAAAAATATGAAATTCTAAAATATCATAGAGTTTACTGATGAAACATCAAAAAAAAGATAATGAAGAAACATCAAAGCGAAAAAAGAAATTATTTTTGTGAAACTACAATAAAGTGCTGACAGAATCATAATTAGATATTTTTGAACAACATTTTAAAACCTTTTTTTCCTTGCACGTCCATCTGAGCTGATCTCTAAAACTCACCAAACACAATAACCATGTGAAAAATACTGCTGTCATGTTTTTACAGCTGTCTGGTATTAAGTAATGTGTTATATATTTAATTTATTTCTTTAACAGCTAAATCACAATTATTCTGTTTGTTTGGATTTTTAGTTGTTTTTACTTCCCATATGTTTCAACAGAGAGAGAGAGAGAGAGAGAGAGACACTGACTCTACATAAGACACACACACACACACACACACACACAGAGTTTCAGTGAGAGAGGTGGAGCTCCACGGAGAATAAACAGGCAGAGGGAGGGAGTGGCAGCAGGTAGAACAGGTTTGGGTTAGGCGGTCGGGTGAGCTTTAAAAACACACTGAAAAGGAGAGAGAGAGAATCAGCAGCAGGGAAACTGATTCTGATTTATTTCCTTCAGTTTGTGTCTTTAATAAACACATCCAGCACAAGAGAAGAACAAGAAACTGGATAAAACACCTGAAGAAGAAGAGGTTCATGTTTTTCTTCAAACAAAAAGGATTCAGGAAGAAGAGGAAGAAACCTGCGCAGCCCTGAACAGGTGAGTCAGCTGACACGATGTTCTGTGTTTCTACCTTTAAATTTACAAAATGACTTAAGAGATCGTCCAGACAGACATGAACTTAACAAGAGGAGGTGAAATCATCACTGAAGTCCTCTTTGGCTCATTTTAAGCCTGATGAAACTACAGGAGCTGACAGACTAAAGCCTCCTCGGGGGGGCGCTAGAGATCTGAGGCGGAGGCAAAGATACTGCAGGAGAGGAAAAATTTGACCTCTTCATAGTCATGACTGACACTTCCTGATGACTTCATCATGTCTGACGTTCATCCACAGTAAACGTCCACAAACTTCTCTCAGAGATCAAAAGCAAAGAGGCTTCACAACTTCCTGAGAAATATCATGTCTGAACTTTTCCTCAGTGTCAAAGTAATCGAGTATCAAAGAAATCCAGTGAGCTTCGTGTGAACATCATGAAAACTCAGCAGACAGGAGCGGCTGATGGCTCGTTCACACACTGTGACTGCGAACACACAGAGACTGAAAACAGCAGCAGCTTCCTGTCGCTGACATCACATCCTGTGAGCAGCTGTTACGGGAGCGTTTTCTTTATTCTTTGTTTGGATCCCCACTAGCTTCCACATGGTGGTTGCTAGTCTTCCTGGGGTCAACTCAAAAAGCAACAATAAAAACAACAATAAAAAGACAACAATTTTAAAAATCACTAGGTATGCAAAATAAAAAATTAAGATTAGAAAATTAAAAGAAAAGGCTTTACACATGACCCAGCAGATAACAGTAAGCTCTAATAGAAACATTACCAAAACTGTTACAAATTGTTCTTGTTGGAGTGACTCTTTGAAGGAATATCTATCTTTGATCTGTCTAATGTTGGTGGGGAGCCTACAAACCTTCTATAAAGAACATTTCTCTTCACACAGTTTGTTCATGGACGTGGTGCCACACACCACCACAGAGGACCAGTGCTAGCTTAATGTGGCACATACTCATGACAAAACTCTACATACTAATTTATCACTGAAGAATTGAGGTGTATTATTCAAAATTATTATATGCATAAACAACGAAAGACTAGGTTTCCGTTTTGTCTCTAGTCAAGTTATTATGCATCTTACTCACATTGGCAAGAAAAGAACAGTGAAGAACTCATCTAGTGGCTCTGGTCTGTGCAGTTTGAAGTTTTTTAAGGTGTGCATGAGTAGCACTTGACCAGACTACTGGGCAGAACTCCGGGTGTGACAGAACGAGTGATCGAACAACGTCGTTCATAACAGAGGGTGGAACATACACATAGGAGATAATACGCATGGAGATAATGTGACCGGTCTGGTCAGACCTAGACAGTAAACCGTCTAATTTGACACCCAGTAATTTAGTTTCAGTGACCTGCTCAACAGATTTCCCATCAATGGTCAGACTGAGAGCAGGAGTAGCAGCTAGAACATTCCCTCTGCCAAAAACAATATGTTTGGTTTTGGCGGTGTTCAGTACTAAATGTTTTTTTGTCACCCAATCAATAATGGAATGCAACTCAAGCTGTAGATTCCCTCAGCTCAGCTAACGCTGGTGATGCACTCAACACAGCTGCATCATCCACATATATGACAACATCGGCATCTTTAACTGCGTATGGCAAAACATTTATAAAACTTGAAAATAATAGTGGCCCCAGACAACTCCCTTGTGGAACACCGCAATAAGTCTTTTTTACCATCAGAAAAATTGCTGTTGAAAAACACTTGCTGTGTTCTACGGTCAAGGTAACTTTTTATCCAAGCAAGACCCAAAGGTGAAAAACCATAACATCTGAGTTCAGCTTTAAGCATACTGGGTCAATGACATCAAATGCTGCAGTAAATCAGCTGCACTACCCGAACCAGCTTCCTGTCATCCACGTATGTTGACCACTGAGCAACCATGTGTAGTAATGCAGTGCAAGCAGAGCACCCCAGTCTGCAAACATGTTGTGCTTTTGTAAGTAGTCCATTTAGACTGAAATAATTTAACATTTGATTAAAAATTATCTTCTCCAATTACTTACTCACCGCAGGGAGTACACCGATCAGTCTGCAGCTGGAGCAAGTAAAGCCTGCTTTTCCATCTTTGGGTAAAGGTATGATTTTCAGACACTTTCCAAGGCTCAGGACAGATTTCACTGTGTAAAGATCTATGAAAGCTATGACGTATGGGTTTGGAAAGCAGGTTAGCAACAGTTGTCAATACCAGGAAATGTTTCAGCTGAGAGAGAGAGAGCAACATATCCTCAACTCTGTCTTGGTTAACCATATCAAATGCAAAACAATGTGTTTTATCACTCATTATTAATAATACCACAAGGTGAGTTCACCTCATCTGATTTAATGAAGACCATAAACTGTCAACTTTGTTGATGAGAAAATTCTTAAAATAATTGTATAATCCATATCCTTTAACAGCTGGCTCAGAATCATCAAAAGTATAGTTTGAGTGTATTTCTGACAATACTAAAACAAAAATGTTGTCGGAGGAGCAAAAATTCCAGTAATCACATGAATCTTGTTCCTGAGGCTGCTTATATTTCAGTGAACTAAAATCAAACCCTTCCTCAGCAAACTTGACGGCAAGAATGAGGTTTTGACACCTTAAACAAACAGAAACAGCATAAAAATGAAGCAATGAGGCAAAATCCTAAAAACAGATAATGACTGTGTTTGATCACCCCTGGGCCTGATGACCAGCTTATCGTCCCTCAAGCCAGCTTCAGCTGTTTCTCTGGCAGCTTCCAGCTCTGCAGCAGCTCTTCCCTCCACAGCTGCACAGCCTCGGAGAAGTCTTCAAGATTTATGTGCCCTTTCATTTCTGTCTATGAAGCAACTCTCATTGCTTCTGTCCTCATGCTGGTTCACAAACAGGCCGTTCAGCTGCTGTTAGCATGTTAGCATCTGTCATGTTAGCATCTGTCATGTTTCATTTCCAACATTTTGACACAAAAGTGAAATTTCACACTGAGCTGAAAAAAGAAAGCAGCAGACTGAACTTTTTTTTGTTTGGCACGTTGCGTTGCTTCAATTCACGGAAATCGCTGTAAGAATAAATGTTGTCTTGACTCAACTTGGCCTTCTCCTACCTCCTCATCTCCTTCTCTGCATCCTTCTTTCCTTCTTTTGCGTTGACCTTTCTCCTACTTCCTCGTCTCCTTCCTTCTTTCCCTTTCTCATTGTCTTCCTCCTTTCCTCTCATCACAGTGAATCACTCTCTCTCTCATCTCCACAGACCTCTCTTGACCTGACTGCCTCGTGTCTTCTGATTGGACGGCTGCCTAGTGGTTGTTTGCTTGATCATCTTAAGCCCCACCCTCATTTGACGCATCACCATGTCATCAAAGATCGATGTCTCTATTGACAACCCATATGGTCAGGTGGTTATCCCTCGAGCTAAGATCCATCCCCCAGATGATGTCAGCACAGTGATAGCCAATCCAATGGTTCTGAATAGTAATGACGGGAATCCGTATGGCGTGTCAAGCTCCGCCCCCCCGCCACCATATGTGATAAAGGAAGATGGAGGGGAGGAGGAGGAGGGGAGGAGCTGTGCCTGCTGCTACCGCTGCAGAAGGAGGAAGTGATGTCACACCACCCGGAGGATTTATTTTTTATTTCCTGGTTTTCAAGGTAACGTTTCCTTCCTTTCACAGAGGAAACAACGAAGGAAACGAGGAAGTAACTGAGGAAGCGAAGAAGAGACCAGAGAAATAAATAAAAGAATTGAAGAAAAAAAAAACCAAAAACCTCTGGAAGGAAGGAAGGAAGGAGGGAAGGAAGGAATGAGACTGTATAGGAAAAGCAATCAAGGAAAGGCCTTTAACATGAGGAAGTTGTTCATAGCGGCCATTTTGTGTCTCCAACCAGTTTAACATTAAAATAAATAATAAAATAGATAGATGTATAGATACAGATATATCGATAGATAGATAGATAGATAGATAGATAGATAGATAGATAGATAGATAGATAT
>JAQLOL010014408.1:0-11462 GCA_029783665.1 Naso thynnoides
ACTTAATTACTCAGATAGCTTAAGGGTTACACGATGGACTTTATTGTCATTGTGCATTCACAACGAAATTGCAACTGTGCAACCTTTACATCTACATAATAAATTCATAATAGAAGCATAGAAAGGTGCCATCTGGGTTTGTGTACTTTGAGATAGTTTGATTTGTCATTTGAACCAGTTAACAAAATAACAGGAAAACTGTGGTATTCTTGTTTTACCATTTTAAACCAAAGACGACAAAACGGAGATACAGTGTCATTTTACCTTCTTGGTTTATTTCTAATAGTGTTTTTCTTTTTGAGGAAACGCATGAAGAGAAACAAGACAGGTGACCCAAAAGTATGTCAAAATTAAAGCCTGAAAGATAGACTGACCATTTAGTCTATTCAGCCACAGAGGCTGACTACACTCCCAGCCCACATGATGGACTGTGATCTCCTTGGTCTTCTGCCGAGCAAACAAAGATCACTGCCCACATCAACACACACCCCAGCTGACCAACAAAAGGGGGAAAAAGAGTTATGAAGTGAGTAGAGGCCACACTTGCTAAACACGGCGACATAGTCAGGAGTGGCAAAAGCCACGAAGATGGAAGATACAAGACATCTGGGATATAGAGTCGAGAATGTTACAGAAGGAGAACAGAATGTTAAAGCAAGAGCAGCAAGCACTCCTGGCATCGATGCAGGACTTATGGCTGTGCAATGAGGATTTACTCCTTCAGGCAAGAGAAAGTGAGTACAAACTAGAGCAGCTTAATGCCACACCAGTGTCTGAGCAGCTTCCTCAGCAGTTACAGCACCTAGGAAGTGTTATCCAGCAGCTACAGAACCGCACGCAGTAGCTCATCACGGCAATGATGAGGCCCAGGGTGGGAGTATGGCTATTTCTCATGCCTCTGCAGCAAGATCTCATCAATCTGTTATGGAAGGCCAAAAGAACAGGGTAAGTCCACTAGAAGGGCACAGAGCACAGACCCTCTGCATACCAACTGCAGAGGGAAGGACCACAACTCCACTTCCTACCACCTGTACGTCCTTCATCTCTGGTGGACCCTTACCCAGTGGAGTTGCAGAGAGCCTGCTACTCTGAGTACTGTCATATGACCCTGAGACATCCAACCAGATACGTGGGAGGCTAATGGCAGTCACCAATAAACAGCTGCAACCACTCCTCCACGAGCTACTACTCTCCAGAGTGCTATCATGCTCACTCACCTGGGCCCAGTATTTCAAAACATCTAATCCAGATCAGAGTTTTCTCGATTTTGTTATCCCTCTTGTTGCTATCTCAAATAAAATCGATCCCGTAGATTTTGTCCTGGTTTTTCAAAGAATTCCAAGATAGGATAATCATGATCCATATACAAGATCAGGATCACAGAATCTGGTTTTGTGGTCTCTAGATAAGCCACCATCTGTTGGTCAAATATATGTAATATACTTTATCAGCAGATCAAACTGACATTGCTTCAACAGAGGTGGGTGAACCTTCATATTCGCCTCCTAGAAGAGAGGCTGACAGATGCTGGTATTCCACTGCCAAAGGAAAGAATGTGAATTCGTGTTTTTCAGAGATTTTTTTTTTGTGACCGTTATTTTATTTTATGTTGACATAAAAGAACATACACACATACCTAGATTAGTTAAGAGATTTTACCAATAAACAGTCCATAGTCATTTTTCTGAAAGCTTTGAGTTTTGTGGGTGTGTGTTCTGATTGACAGTTATTTTAATTAATTGTTTAATAAAGGCTGGATATTGTTTTGTCATAGTCTGTGTCAATTTCATATGAAAACATCAAGGACTAAGACTGTTGAATATGCAAAATGCGTCCTGCATGTTGTCTCTACATCCACCTTGAATCCATGTTGAATCGACCCTTACAGCAGCATCAGGGAATACTGATATTTAGCATCAAACCTATCCTAAACTCCACCTTGGAGCTTTGAAATACCCAAAAATGACATTTGATCTGGATTCTGGGTAGGATTGGGTTACCAAGTCCGGATCCAAATTTTGTAGGATCACGATCACATTTTCTGTTTTAAAATACCCAATTTTGAGATTTAATCCTATCCAGAGGATTCTGATCTGGATTAAAACTTTTGAAATACTGAGCCCTAAGTCTCATCACGTGTCTGAGAGGCACGGAGTTCACTCCCCACAACATAGACATGGTTGTTCTCCTAAATTGGTCATTCCTATGCAAAAGCACAGAGCCTCAGCCAAGATGGAGGTCAAGAACAGTCATACAGAGGTCCCACACTACCCATACCAGACTTTGTTCGCCCAAACTACAGGGAGTTTGCACGACTAAAAATTGCACTAGATAACATTCTACCAGCTGATGCAACCAAATTCCAGATCCTAGTTGATCTCCTCAAGCTTGAGGAAGCCCTATTGATCACTAACTCTTACTCAAACTCTCGCTACCCCTACACAGACAGATGCCTGCTCTTAACAAACAGTATGGGGATTGCAGAGTTAATGGATAGGCCCAGTGTAGCCAGTGGTGATGTCAAGGCTTTCCGCATATTATTATTATTATTATTATTATTATTATTATTAATAATAATAATAATAATAATAATAATAATAAACCTTTTTGGACTAAATTAAAACCTTATTGAGACAGTACATCACTTTACAAATGGGATCTGGTCAAGAGGGTGGAGAGTTACACAGAACTACAGAACTAACAATACAGGGATACGACACAGAGATACCAGCACAAGGAAAAGACTATCACTGCACATAAAAGACAACACAGCTTGGCATCAAAGCAAGTACAGCTAGTGAGATGAAAGGGATAATGACTGACAAGTTGTCCATGGAGACGTGAACCGTTCAACGCGTATCATCATGACTGTCATTCTTCATCCCTGAATCATTCCTGAAAAGCATGTCTTAGTGTAATTTTGAATCTGCAGATATCTGAAGAAATGAGTGTTTGGAATGCCAAAACGCACCTTTACATAGACAAATGAAATAAAATGGCCTTCTTTAAAGAAATCCTTTACACATGAGAGACCTCTACTTTTCCACATCTTAAATGCTGGATCTATGAGAGAGGGAGGAAAGAAGGGGTTGGCAACGATAGGACTTAATAGAAGTGGTTTCTTATGTCCAAAATGTACTCTAAATTGTGACCAGATTCGAAGGGAGTTCCCAATTACTGGGTCATTTGTGTTGTAACGTTTGCTAATCGGCATCGGAGCGCATGCTAAGGCAGCCAGTGAGTTGGGCAAGCTAGAGTGTTGTTCTATAAGTAACCATACCGGTGCCTCATGTTCAGGGATGTCAGATGTCCAATATGAATGAGCATGGAGGTTAGCTGCCCAGTAATAGTGCATTAAGTTTGGTAATGCTAAACCTCCATTTTCCCTGGGCCTCTCTAGAAAAGTTCGCCTAATTTGTGGCACAGTTTTGTTCCATATAAAAGGTAGATATGTATTTATTAATTTCAGTAAAGAATGTTTTGGGGATGAATGTAGGGATTGTCTGAAAAAGAAATAAAAACTGTGGCATTATAGCCATTTTAATGGAATTAATTCTTCCTGCCAACGATAATGGAAGGGACGACCATCTAGTCAAGTCTTGTTTTGTTCTTTCCAGTTCCATTTCAGAGTTATTTTTAAATAGATCCTTAAATTTCTCAATAACATATACACCTAGATATTTGAAGGAATCACGTGTAATCTTAAAGGGGAACATGTCAAGAGATCTCTGCTTCGCAGCTACGCCTATAGGAAAAATTAGACTTTTCGAAAAGTTTATTTTGTAACCAGAAATTGTCCCGAATTTATTGATAAGGTCTAATGCAACAGGTATAGATGTATCTGGGTGTGAAAGATACAAAAGGAGATCGTCACAGTATAATGAGAGTTTATGGTTGAGCCCACATCGGTCTATGCCCAATAAGTCACGATTTTCCTTCAAGGAGACAGCTAGAGGTTCAACAGCAATATTAAACAAAAGGGGCGATAGGGGGCACCCTTGTCTTGCGCCCCTGAAAATTGGAAAATAGTCTGATATGAGGTTATTAGTGCGTACAGAGGCCTGTGGATTAGAATACAAAAGATTTACCCAGCTACAAAATTTCTGTCCAAACCCAAACTTTCTAAGAGCTGTAAATAAATAATTGTACTCCATCCTGTCAAAGGCTTTGTGTGCATCTAAAGATATTCGTACCCCTTGCATATGACTGCGGTTTGGCGTATATAGTATGTTAAAGAGGCGACATAAATTGCCAGCTAGTTGCCTGCCAGTCAGAGCCTGTCTGATCTCTGTGGATTGTATTGTGCATAGTTGGTTCAAGTCTTGCTGCCGGGGTCTTTGTTAAAATTTTGTAGTCAGAGCAGAGCAAGCTGATTGGTCGGTAAGAGTCACACTTTAGCGGATCTTTACCCTTTTTGAGAAGAACAGATATAGTTGCCTGTGTCATTGTTAAAGGTAGAGTTTTCTTTTGAAAGGCTTCTTCATATACTTTGCACAGAAGTGGCACCAATTTAACAGAAAAGGCTTTATAAAATTCAATCCGATTTCAGTAATGAAGGTTGTTGCCGCAGACTGTCTAAGCTGATGACTTAAGAGCTTGCTAGCACGTTCTCTGGATTCATAGTGGTGAGATTCTTTCCCTGTAGAGATTTTCAGAGGGGGTCAATGAATGTTCTTAATCAATAGCGCGGATCCTCAACTCTATTTCTGAGAGACGTTTTGTATTCTCTTTGTTAGCGCTGGCAGTTATTATTCCCCTTAGACAAGCTTTTAGTGTTTCCCATAGGCAGCCTTTACCTGTCTGTGGGTCTTCATTGGTTTCCATAAATAGGTCAATATGATTGGATATGTATTTCACAAAGTCTTGGTTAAATAAGAGAAGAGGGTTAAAACGCCATGTTCGCTGAGGGACTATATTGCCGGGAAAGCTGATATTCATTATCACTGGGCAATGGTCTGAGATGACCATGGTCACATATTCAACTGACTTAAGTAAGGGATTCAGCTGTTCATCCAAAAGGAAATAATCTATTCTCCAACAGGAATGATGGGCCGGTGAGAATATTATATATAATATATAAGAATATTTACGGGATGTTGGGTTTTTGAACCCTCAGGTATCTAATATCTTATATGTCTGTAAAAAGGAGTTGATATAACTTGCAGACCTGCTCAGTGTACTTGCTGTTTGTTTGGAATGATCTAGCTTGGTGTTAAGGACACCGTTGAGGTCGCTGCCTAGTATTAATTTATGCAAATCTAGGTCTGGAAGTGATGAGGAAAGAGTAGTGAAAAATTGAACATTGTCCCAATTTGGGACGTAAATGTTGACAAGCACCACTGGTATACCATATAATTTTCCTTGTACAATAATGCAGCGGCCATTTTTATCACTCCTGACATGGGATTTGACAAACTGTACATTTCTATGGAGCAGAATGGCCACACCACGGCTTTTGTAATTGAGATCCGAATGAAACCCCTGAGTAAACTGCCCTGGCAAAGCCTGGACTGGTCACTATTCAGCAAATGGGTCTCCTGTAAAAAGACTATTTCCGTTTTCAATTTTGACAAATGAGAAAAAACCTAGTTGCGTTTTATTAAATTAAATTTTTAAATATTAAAAAAAAAAAAAAAATTAAAAAAGGTGTACATACACATAAACAAACATAGAAGACAATAAGTTTGAACACGTAGCGAAACAGTAGTTTCGCTCGTTTTATTAAATTAAATTTTTAAATATTTTAAAAAAAAAATTTAAATATTAAAAAAGGTGTACATACACATAAACAAACATAGAAGACAATAAGTTTGAACACGTAGCGAAACAGTAGTATATAGAACACAAATTCTGTTCCTTTCACTCGTAACTTCCAAACTATACTCTACTCTACTAACTAGCTTACCATGCGTATCAGAACTATAACCAGAACGATTTATAAACAATTATAGTAGCTCTTCCAAAAAAGAGACCGTGTGAAGTAGATCAAGTCAGACTTCAAGAGAGAATAGTGCTGTTGCAACGAATACTCATATACTGTAGGTCAAAAGCGAAATTACAGTGGCTGCTTGCATACTTCTATATATAGGCCTATTTAAAGAAAGAAATGAGAAGAAAAAAACAAAAACAAACAAACAAACAATAAAAACCACACACACCTCTGATCGTAGAGAAAAGACACATACAGACAGAACGGCCAACCTGTAGTCCAATGTTCACATTAGAGGAGGTATTGTGTCATAATGAATGATCAGATCAACTAGCATCCAAAAGGAGGAAAGAAAAAAAAAGGCTCAAGAACAATAAAGATTCGGCATGTAGGCCTATGTTTACAAATGGGGCTGTATATTACAGCTGACATAAAAGACCTACATGTTGCATGTTAGTCTTGGTTACAGTGTCGGTATTAGTGCTGCTTGCGTCATAGGCCTATATACAGTGGAAGTAAGTGGATGGATCTCACCAAAGCTGCATCAGTCAGCTGCAGTAACCAGTTTTTCCAGCACATAAGCCTTGGCTTTGTCCGGATCTTTGAAGCTCACCCAGGTCCCATCTTCCAAAGTGATCCTGAGGTCCGCGGGGTACCACAGCCCAAAGCGGATGCCCTTGCAGGAGCGCAACAGGTTGCGTACCTCGCTGAAAGCTGCTCATTGTCTGGTGACAGCCTGGGTGAAGTCTGGCAAAACACGAACTGTGTCTCCATCGCTCGTTTTAAGCTGCCTCAGCTTCACAGCTTTCCTAAAAATCTCTTCCTTCTCCTGAAAGTAGTGGCATCTCGCAATGAAAGCCCTTGGCGGCTGGTTGTCATGTGTTGGCTTGCTTCTCAGGGCGCGATGAGCTCGGTTTAAAACTGGCGTCTTGTCCAGCTGTAGTAACTCCGCATTTCGGCGATGAATTGAACAAGCAGTTTTCCGCTCTCCCAACCCTCTCTCACTCCGACCACACGGATGTTGCATCGTTGTGATCTTGCTTCCAAATCCTCGGCTCTGGCTTTCAGCATAACGTTCTTCTTCATCCAAGTCACCTCCTGTTCCAGCGCGGTAGTTGTGTCTGACTGGTCGCTGGCCGCCGTCTCCAGGTGGGTCACACGTCCCTCCAGCGCTGCACAGCGGGCTTCGGCTAGCTCATTAGCCTTCTTAAATTCACTCCGCATGACCTCAATTTGAGAGTGCAGTTCCGTACTCTGTGTCTCTGCCCTCTGGTCGTTCTTGGCAATTAGTTCACCTTTCAGGTCGCGTATGGCTTGTATAATAACAACTTGGTCAGAGGAAGATTTAGCGGTACTGAGTCGAGGTGGCCTGGGAGCTATTGTTAGCGTTGTTTGGCGGTGCCACGTGTGTCAGGCATGGCTATATTTGGTCTTGTTGAAGGCAATATAGACGGTTGTGTCCATTAACTGGAGACTTTTGCAGTTATAAAAACCGTGATAAAGCAGTTGTGAGGTTGAGCAAATGCCTTATTAACAGATGTCTGGTGTCAAGCTCTTCCACCTCACGTCTTCCCTACATAGCATCGCACCAGAAGTCTCCTAATTTATTTATTTAAACTACTGTATGATTCACATCTGACTTCCAACTAAGTACAAATTTTTCAAATACATACAATATCTTTAGTTAAGTATAAAGGTTTTCTTTTTTTTTTTTTTAATATTGTACCTCTCTATGTCTAAAATTTATTTTGTTTGGCTGTTAATAGTAATGTTTGATTTGTCCTCTGAAAATGCTACATCCATGTTCCTAGACACTCCTCTAAGTCCTGCAGAGGAAGTACTGTACAATAATCGGCCAACAGAAGGCACAAGGTATGTCTAAAAGTCATTAAAGTCCTCTTACATGATGGAAATCATATCCTCAAATTGTACACAATCTTGAACGATTCAGAATGTACCATCATCGTCCATATGGCAGCTCAGCAGTTGGGCCTCCAGGGATAGCCCAAGGACCTGCCCCTTTGGAATGTGAGAGGAGCTTCATGTTCAAGGGGTGGCTGAATCATCCAAGCTATTTCCAGCAACCCAGCTAAAGAAGATCTACCGGATTTGGGATGCCTTCACTGCTAAGGAACTGGGTCTGGCTGAACATACACACCCTGTCACCACCTTAAAGCAGTAGTACCAACATCTTCAAGGGCTACCACTGCAAAATCTGCACCAAGTCTAACCTGTGCTGTTATCAGAGCCAGTGAACAGCACGGGGCAGACTTGGTGCTGTTCAGAGCCAAGTCTGCCCTGTGCTGTTCACTGGCTCTGATAACTCTCACCTAATCACACCAGTGGAACCAGTCCATCTTGGGCCCCCTGGTTTTGCAGTGGACCCTGCAAGGCCCGATCAAGGGACTTCTGCATCACCTCACTGCCTAGCGGTGTCTCTTCATATGCCCTGGAGCCCTGAAGTAAGACCTTTACCGTCGAGAAGCTGTGGCAGGTGGATGTTCTGCCATGGGGCAGTGCAAAGGCCAGCACCTCAGCTGTGTTCGAAATTGTGCACTAATTCACTCACTCACTATTCCCTATAAAATATTTATTATATAGTGAACTATATAAGGAATGACCAAACCAGATTTTGGACACTACAATGGAAATTTCTGAGCATAATTGTGCCAGTAGATGCACCAGATATTCGTGCAACGCAAGCAGGCACACCCAGCATCATGTAAACAAACCAAGCACACAGGAGTACTGCACTGAAGTGTATGGGCGTTGTGTTGAGTTTGCATTGTAATTTTTCAACATTAAATCCCAAATAAACTGTTGAAATAACAATTATGTAAAAGTTTGGTTTTGCCAACTATGGTCCTGTTTCCTGATCACAAACAATAAAAGCTCACAATCAATTTAGTTCACAAACTCACGAGCTAAGATCACTCATGAGGTAACAGCTAATTTAGCTATTGGTGGCTAAAGCTGTTCAAATATAATTCCTCTGAATGTTTTGCTGCTTTTGGTACAGCTTTTGTTTTTCAGCAAAGGCTGAGGCAAAGGCACACTCACCTCAGGTGTCTGATAAGATTTCTTTAGTTAATTTGCTGACCAACTTCTATTAGCTAACATGCTAACTAACTTAAGCAAACCCTAATTGTTTTCTGGCTACTCCTTCTGCTCCTTAGGAAATACACAACCATATTGCATTGTGGTATACAGGAGTAAAATGTAGCGTACATCATATGTAGCCTACATTCAAATTTGCTGTGCATTGTAGGTATTTTATAGTGCACTACATAGTGAATATTATTAACTGCTGAGAATTTGGTCGCTACTGTAAAATGGAGAAAACAATATATAGTGCACTATTTCCATGATAGAGAATGGTTTTGAACATAGCACAGGTCTCATCAAGGCCAGGAGGCAACAAAGCTTCTGGAAGGCAAGACAAGAAGAGCGGACAATGACGGACTTACACATCATGCTACCTCCTTATTATTCCTAACATGCCACGACTGCAAGCACCTTACCAGGAGGTGTTCCCCAGTTGTACAGTACAAAGAAGAGACTGTTAACAATTAATTCAAATGTATGTAAATGTTTGTCTAATAAATCTTTGTGGTTGATTGTTGTTTGTTTCCCAACAGAGCGTCAGTGGTCCATTGGTTGCTCTTGCCGTGGGACAGTTTCCAGTAATATAACCCTAAATTGTCTTGGTTTATTTTGGTTTTTTTCTCTATCTAGTCTGTCAAAAGGATATGAGAAAAAAACCCAAAAATGACGGAGTCACAATGACTCCATCATTTTGGGTTTTTTTCTCTATCTAGTCCGCCAAAAAGATATGGGTATTGCCCTTGGGGCGGACTAGTTCTCTTTCTGTCTTTCTTTCTTTCTTATTTTTATTTTTCTTTGCTTGCCATCTATGTGCTTCTCCCACCATTTCCTAGCTTAATACAGATTGAATCCCAGTTAGTCAAGGCAGGCATAAGGTATGTTGTGATTCTTATGGTTTGCAGTGGAAACAGTCATCTGTAACCTTTGAATTTGTTGACATTTTGCCATGGTTTGGGGTTTGACTTCATTGTTTCCTGTTTTATTTTAGTAGTTTTTCCTCCTGTGTCAGATCTGCCTTTGTATTTCCTGTGCTGTCTTGTTTTCCCTCCTTCTTTGATTGTCCTTGTTTTCACCTGTGTCTCCTTTTCTCCTGCATTTGCAGTTCTTGTGGCTTCTCTTTCTTTGTCTGTCTTTATACCGTTTTTGCTCCTCACGTGTTTCATCTGTTAATCAGCTCATGTGTATTTAAGTCTCTGTCTTTCCCTTCTGCTTTGTCAGTTCGTCTGTTGAGCTTTCCGTTTTTTGTTGTTTTTTTTTTCGCAACAGCCCCACCCCTTTAGGAGACTAGACACATATCAGGAGAAAATTAACTTTTTTTTCGAAAATTGTCTCTGTCTCAGCAGCACACTCTCGCGAGATCTGGGAACCGGTACTTCCCACGATACTTCCTTTCCAGCAAGTATATGTACTTCTTGTTAGGAAACAGGAAGTGTATACCATTTCACAACATTGGAATGGTGTAGAGTGAATGATCTTGTTAATAACTGACTGTCTTTGGCAATACATAAAGTTGAAAGTCCCAGTGCTATAGATCAGAGCAAAGCAACATCACACAGAACGACATGACCCCTACATGCCCTGTTTTGGGTGAAAACAAAGGGATCTTGTGCCAGCTACAAAAACCTAGTGAAATCATATCTAAAAGCTGCTGCGTTGTGTTGCGTACATTAAATAACAAAAAGTCTAAGTCTTAAAGCACTAATGTCTTAAAGCACTCTTTATAAGCAGATATTGGGCAGATAAACACAAATAAGACTTAATGTAATACATGCTATTACTACTACTACTATACCATATTTGTGTCAATCTGAGCAGAAAGGGCTGTAAATTATGCATTTTGGGGGCATTAAATTTTTTTGCAGTTAACAGTGGCTTACCCCTTCTTTTTTTTATATTTAGGATGGAATTTATTACAGCTGCCTTTATTCATAGTATTACAGACATCTAAACAACATAAACGACAGGTCATAAACAACAGGTGAATAGAATTAAACAGCAGGTGATAATTAATGATAGTCATGATCATGAGCTGGGGCTTTGTGCCATATAACTGTGTGGCAAAAAATGTCATGAGCACACTATGAGTAGCCTGTAGCCACACTATGAATAGCAGGTACTAGCTTGCCAAAATGCCACATTGTACAGACTACCAAGAAAGCAAAATAAAGTGTCTTAGTAGCAGAAAATTTGTCATAAGTACATTACTTAGAGATTCGATGAGGTAGTTGTAAATGTCAGGATATGACACCTCTGGCCATTGTGTGTGGTCGTTGGTCCACTTTAATGGACATTGACTGAAAGGACACTCACCAAGCCCAATTTCCTTATTTTTTTTCACTGTAAGGATGCTTATCATTAATCTACATATATATTATATAGGAGTTAGATTGGTTGGCCATTCGTGTGTGTGGAGAAGGGTTTGCTTTCA
>JAQLOL010014409.1:0-11462 GCA_029783665.1 Naso thynnoides
TGCACAAGAGTTAAAAAAGAATGAATAGTTTTGTCCAAACTCAGTTCTAGCGACTGCCCACATCTGTTCGCCTCAGTCTCATTTTGTGTGTGAAAAAAGAAGTCATTGCAATCATGTATAACCTCAAGATTTAAGATTCAAGTCCTTTTCATTGTGTTGCACAATGAAACTACACAAAGGGCGACCCTTGAATAGATGCATCAAAACTTCAAAAAAATGTATAAAACAGAAAGCCCCAAATCATCAATAGACTCCCAGCCAGCACACACACACACAAACAAACAAACAAATATTATAAATAATGATAGTTGCCCCCATTTCTTGTTTCTTCTGTATTATCATTATCTGTGGGTTTAAAATGCTGCTGCCAGCTCGAGTTGTCTGCATTTGGAAGGAGGAAAAATTTTTTTACTCGCTCTCACTGTTTCTCTCAACGAATAATGCGTTTAACTCGTTCTCTTAGTCTTCTTTGCACAGAACATTTACTGAAGTAAAACATTTACCGGCGAATATCGCTCAGAATAATTTGCGCGTGCACATGAGACTCACCTGTTTGATGTCCTTTGTGATGTCTGCAGCAAGACTCTGCAGGACCGTTGGGGCTCTGATCCCCCGCACCACGGGGTTCACCTCCTGCAGAGAAGTCATCTGTGGGTCTGCGCTGTGACTGACGAGGTCTCTGAAAGAGAAGCGCAGCGCCCAAACCTTCAGAGTGATGTGAGCGAGCTCAGAGCATGCCGAGAGGCGCGTGGACACCGCGGAAGCGCGCTTCGTGATACTGTCACTTACCCAAACCAGTGCCAAAAATGTGGAGCACTATATTTACCCACACACACACACACACACACACACACACACACACACACACACACACACACACACACACACACACAATTATATACATGTTTGACTGGTTTATAAATAGTATCATATTATAACAATAATATGAGCCAAAATATTATTATTATATCAACAGTATTAGCCTAATTATAATAGTAATAACTGGTATTAGAATGAAATAGATATTTACAAATAGTTTGCATGTACCCATACTATTATTAAATCTAATTATTTACCCTCCTCACACACACACCACTGTCATGCTCTTCCTCTCTGTCTCTCTGTCACTCCTGCTCTCTCCTTTTCTTTCTCTGCCCTTCTCTCTTCACCACATGTGATCCACATCACAAAAAGCAGCTTGCCACCTTTGATCCAGTGCACAGAGCCTCTCTGGGACCTCCTGTTGAGGGCACTCTCCTTTGTTGCAGGTGTGCCAAGTCGTCCATCATGGTAGGTGCCACATACTTCAAAGCCCAGGTCCCTGAGATGTCTGTAGAATGTGGGGCTTGTGTAGCAGTTATTACAATATGTGATAACCAGAGCCAAGGTAGTCCATGTTAACAAGTGACATGACCGTATTAAATGACAGTCCCCTTCCAGATGCTGTGTGAGACTTTCCAGTGTGCACTGAAAAGTCAATGATGTTTTTGGTGTTATCAGCAAAAAAAGTTTTAGGCCCAATTTGAATGGTTTGTTCTAGATGTACTGCTGGACTCGAAGTTTTGCTTTTGTGGCGACCAAACATTAATCTACTGCCAGGTTCTGCTGCGTGTGGTAGACAGATTTGCAGGTTGTAAGGATGGAATTGTACAGTGTCTTGATCCTGTGCAGGGGGTCGTGTGCTGGTGCGCCTTTTTTTTTTTTTGGTAGTTTTCCAGGTCTTTCAAATGGCAAGGAATTTGTCCTGTGACATCACAGAGTGAGGGAATGGAACATGTAAAAATGCTCTTCACTCGCCACATGTACCCATGTAAGCGACCAATTAAACTCAACTACACTTGGAGAAATGTCTGTCCATTTGACATCTTTTCCATCTATAATGTTCTCTGCTGTATGTTGGTTGGTATTTTCACAAATTATCTGAACAGTCCTGTTATCAAAAAAGTTTCTGAACAGCTGCAATGGGCTCTTCCCAATCAGTGGCTGCTGGACACCAGGATTTCTCTCGGGAATAAATATTGGGGGTGACTATGGCAAAATGTTGGGAACTTTCTCAGTTTTCCAGTCCCGTGGCTGGCTGAGGCTGGTTTATGGAAGATGAATGTTATGTTGCACGGCTGTGGTGACAGCATGTGTTCCATCCTGTGATTGGCTGTGGCAGGCTGGAGGGGGGAGGAGGCTGTGTTGCAGGGCTCTGGTGATGGTGGCGTGGCTGAAGTGAGGTAGGTGATTGCTGTGTTGAAAAGGCTCATGTCTAGTCTGAACTGCTAGTCGAAAATGAGGTTCACCAAAATAACTTTAAATGACCTTTAGAGGTGTAAGCTTGTAGTGTAGTGTACTTTAAAGAGACAAAGAAAGGCATGAGAATAACTTTTTAAACCATCAGCAGCAAAACATTGCTTCGTTGTACAACCCTCTGAAATACTAAACTAATGCTGACTAATTGCCTACTTCATTGGTCTCATGATACCAGACAGTCAGAGATCTCTGCCCACCGATCGTCTGGGGATGTCAAAATGCAGGCAGTTGCTGGGACAGCGATGAGAACTACCGCTAACAAAGCATCACCCCTTACATTTTTGAAAAGGAAATGCCTTCCTGGAAATAGTGCGCTCCGCCTTCTCTCTTCCGTAGGGAAACAAACTAGAGATATAGCAAGTCACTTTGTAACACAGAGAGAACTTTATAAAACATTAAAATAGATGCTCAGAGTGACGTTATATTATTTGATCTCTAAATTTCAGCTTTGCTGCATCCATAACGTCACAAAAGCGTGTGACAGCTCCCACATAATGCTTCCGCTTTGGGGAGTCCATCTCCCAGTGTAACTCTGAAATGACCTCTAAAGCCAATGTACACTCAAAGGCCACTTTATTAGGTACACCTTGCTAGTACCGGGCTGACCCCCTTTTGCCTTCTGAACTGCCTTGTGTGCTGGAAACATTCCTCAGAGATTCTGGTCCATATTGACATGATAGCATTATGCAGTTGCTGCAGATTTGTCAGCTGCACATTCAGGATGCAAATCTCCCATTTCACCACATCCCAAAGATGCTCTATTGCATTGAGATCTGGTGACTGTGGAGACCAGTGGAGTACAGTGAACTCAGTATCACGTTCAAGAAATCAGTTTGAGATGATTTGAGCTTTGTGACACAACGTTTTATCCTGCTGAAAGTAGCCATCAGATCAGAAGATAAGTACGCTGTGGTCATAATGGGGAGGACATAGTCAGCAATAATATTCAGGTAGGTTGTGGCGTTTAAATGTTGCTCAGTTGATACTGATGGGCCCAAAGTGTGCCAAGAAAATATCCCTACACCATTACACCACCACCACCGGCCTGACCCGTTGATACAAGGCAGGATGGATCCATGCTGTCATGTTGTTTATGACAAATTCTGACCCTGTCATCTGAATGTCGCAGAAGAAATCAAGACTCATCAGACCAGGCAACGTTTTTCCAGTTTTCTATTGTCCAACTTTGGTGAGCCCGTGTGAATTGTAGCGTCAGTTTCCTGTTCTTAGCTGACAGAAGTGGCAACTGGTGTCGTCCTCTGCTGCTGTAGCCCATCCGCTTCAAGGTTTGACGTGCTGTGCTTTCAGAGATGGTCTTCTGCATACCTTGATCGTAACAAGTGGTTATTTAAGTTACTGTTGCTTTTCTATCATCTCAAACCAACCTGAACAATCTTCTCTTACCTCTGGCATCAACAAAGCATTTCCGCCCAGAGAACTGCCGCTCACTGGATATTTTCTCTTTTTTGGACCATTCTCAGTTAACTCTAGAGCTAGTTGCACGTGGAAATCCCAGCACATCAGCAGTTTCTGAAATACTCAGACCAGCCCGTCTGGCACCAGCAACCATGCCACATTCAAAGTCTTAAAAGACTAAATTCACATTTCTTCCCCATTCTGATGCTCGGTTTGAACTTCAGCAGGTCATCTTGACCATGTCTACATGCCTAAATGTATTGAGTTCCTTCCATCTGATTGGCTGATTAGATATTTACATTAACAGTTGAACAGGTGTACCTTATAAAATGGCCAGTGAGTGTATAGTCGGATATATATAGCCAGACAGATGAATCATGTCCTAGAAGATGTTTGTTTTAATCTGATGAAAATGTTTAGCAAACACGACATCAACAAACTTTGAGGGAGTTGTCTTTGGTGACCACAACTGAGTCACCCCATAGTACACGTGTTGCTGGTCAGACAGTGTTTACAAGCACAAGACTTCAGTAAGTCACAGGCCCCAATATGAAGGACTGCCCTGAAGACTTAGGATTGGTTCTGCAATGCAAAGTTTTATTTTTTAAACTCTGTAATTGTCTCCACTCAGTCAAGCAACGAAAGCTTGGGGCACGTCATCAGTCTCTAGTTTAACGAGGTATCTAGAGACTGACTTGTGAGTCTACTTACTACATGTGCAGAAAAACCGTCAGATAACAGATGCGATCATACAGGTAATGCATCAGTTGGACTGATTATCTAGGTAGTAACCAAAATCATTATTTTTAACTGAACTTGTGTACTTAAGCTGCTCTGTGGATTATGAAGTGTGTTTGTTATGTAACCTAGGCTTGTGATAAATCCTAACTCTAAGGCTAGCAAACCTGTGTATGTGACAATGTGACCTAAACTTTCCTGAGTAAAGGCAACCTCTCCGCCAGATGTGTTTGTGTGGTTAACTCACCACCAGATATAGTTTTCATTCATTATAGGGTGTCATGGTCATAGTGTGATCTCTTTTGGCTGTCCCTATTGGAGCTCCATCCCTCCAGTCTGTCATCCCACTCATGTTCAGTTTAAAAAGGTGTATACAGTTTTTTGTGGCAGATGAAACAAAGTCATCGTCTTTGGTTTGTTGGAAATCTCTCTTTCCAAGTTGAACTCTTGTCCTTGTAGTAATAAAGTCAAAGCCACAACTCCCCCTAGTGTGATGTCATTGTAACCCTGCCTCTGTTAGCCTGCCTAAATAAAGCCTCCTTCTGTAAGACATTGAAGCCTCGTTTTCACTGAGCAGTGCAGTTCGGTTTGTTATGGTACTCTTTGGAACGTGTAGCGTGAAAGTGGTGTAGGTAGAGGAGGATGGCAACATGTGGCTAACTTAGCTAGCAAGAGGCACCGGAGTGTTAGGTAGCTCAGAGAGTGTTGGGATTTTCATACAGCCACTTTATTCAGTAAACTATACACCAACCATATGATGCCAGGTCTCCATGGCACTACACTATATTCATTATACTCATACATGAGCAGTAGAACGTACAGCATCAACCTGAACCATATGTCACGGGGAAAGAAGCCCTGCCTACCCTGCCACCTTAAAAGATGCATTTGAGCAGCACAGTGAGTGAAATTATCTTTTTTTCACCAGTAAAGTTAAAGTTATGGCAAGGAATCAATGTGAAGAGGCATCATTTCATTTTTGTGTCGTGTCTTAAAATGCTAAGGAAGGGGGTCAGCGTTTATTCTCCGCACAGATCATCAGTTCATTTTCTCCCCAGGGTGACTGCGTAAGGAGCCCAGGGGTGCAGCACAGCCAGCACCACTCATCTGTCTGTAGACTAGCAATGCATCATGCTCACTGCAGCCATGGCTTTTGCCACTATCCCCAGCCTGCAACAAGCCATAGCCCAACTGTTAGCGGTTTACCTCCAGGCCTCCAGCTCAACCGCATCTAACATAACTCAGTGATAATGTGATGTTATTTTACGCAAAAAAACATCCAATTGTGTCTTTACATACAGCATGGTTGGTCAGAATCTCAATCACAGCACAATATAAAAGGACCTGCATGATAATTTTCCAGTTTTATCCCTGGGTTCACAGGCCAAACTGCCGGTGTAGCAGTTAACACCGGCTAACCGCCTCTTGCATCTACTCTGTGAGCGAAAAACGTCTAATTGTCTCTTTCCGTGATGCCTGGTGGGTCAGGATATAACCACATCTATGTGATTATTTTACAGCTTTTGAAAAAATAATGTTAGCAGCACCACGCTATTACTACTCTGTACACTGAGTTGTTTTTGCAACCTGAAGTGCTTGCATGCAATGAATCCAGGTACACGTTAGGCACTGCAAGAACAGCTGTGTGAACGGGACAACTCAAAAAACTTATAAAAATATAGCACAAACTACAGAATTTATTGCTTCAATTGACTACAATTACCATCAACATTGATTGGAAATCACACATAAACAGTGATGGATTTTCCCTTTAACGAACTTAATTTCGCCCAGCTGTTTAGAAGTTCCAGAGATTGATGGAGTAATTTCAGGTGACAACAGTAGAAGTGCTAATATACTCTTTAGTGTCCGAGAGAAAGTAAATTTTTGAAATTTAAATCTTTGCAATGTAAACCTTTGCAGATTCCAAAATCACTTTACACATATTTGAAACATTATGCAGTTAGACCTACTATATTTCTCGAGTAAGAGGAAGTGTGTAGCCGGGTAAATAAAGTCAGATTACAGCGTTTGCTAGTGCAATCCTTTGTGTGATGCGTGCAGCCAGACTCTGCACTTCAGTGTGTGGTGAGACTCTTATCCTCATCACTTCGGGATTCACATGTTGCGAGGAACTCATCTTATTTTTGCTGAAATTGTTTGATTTAGATTTTTCAAACTACTTACTTAAAACGGCGTAACCTGAGAAGCTTGGTCAGACAGACAAGATGCAAACCACGGTACACCTTCTGCAAAACTCTTCTTTTTACACACACAGGAGAGAAGCACAGTACTGAACTGGCAAACCAATCTTATACTATCCCATGGGAAATGCTTCTCACCCAGTCCCTCTGTTTTATGATTAATCCTTCATGTTTATCTTCTGATGAACCTCAGTGCAATAACCTGTCCTCTAAGGTGAACTTTGCAGCTACACATTAAACGTGTCCAGTTAATTCTCATTCAAAAACACAGTGAAGATGTCAAACTGCTTGTATCACTTCAGAAATTCATTGTGATGGTACATTTGGTCTGTATTTGTTCTTTATTTCTTTGAATTCATACTAATTTGTATTGATTTAGATCTAAACATCTGTTGATTCACAAGTCATGTGTTAGCAATAGCAACAGATACACAGCTGGTGCAGATGTTTAAAAATATAATTTTTAGACAGAAATAAGGATTTCATTTTAGTTTCAAATTGAGGAAGGAAGGCATATCTCTTAACTTTTGCTAAACTTTTGTTCTTTTCTGGAATACAAGCACACTGTATCTAAAAAAAGGTAATAAATTAGATGTTGTTAGTTTACTTTTGTTTTGTTTTGATTTTTTCAAATTAATTTCTGTTGATTGGCTACTCATTTCTGCTGTACTTGTACATTTTTAGCTATCCTAATAGAGCAGGGCTGTCTCCTTGAAGACAAATATCAAGAGATATTTGAAATTTGCCTCAGACTCAAAAGACACAACTGTCAATCTGATAGAAAGTAGTGCATCTGACCTGAATGGATACAATAATCACCTTCTTATTATTAACATTCACTGCATCTGCCTTTTATAGTTTGATATTTAGCATTATGATTTGATTGTGTGTTGTTCCCTGCGTATCCTATGTAATTACACCTTTACCATGTTTATTTTTCTTCAATAGGCCTAATGATAAATGTCCCAAGGGTGTGCAGGTAAAATTCCTTACTCATATGATAGAAGCACTTTCAGTTCACTCAGTGAGATGGATGATTAAGACAGTCTTAACAGTGTTTATGTGTACCTGCACACATACAACATACAATATTCTTGTGAATGTAAAAGCTCAGTCAGTTAATAAATCATTTAAAAGACATTTTGTTCACTAAATGTTTAACATATTGAGATTCAAGAGAGAACAGACAAGCATCTTATTGCTTAGCGCAAATATTTACATTACAAGAAGAACAAATGCCACATGAGGAAGCTAAGACTTGATATGGCTTTCACAAAGGACAGTCTCAGACTGGTGATGACATGACTCTTGATCACTTGAGATTTGTGCTGTTGATCACTTAAACAATATGATGTGATACAATTTATTGTCCTCATAGGGCAATTTGTTTTGCAGTTTGTCCATCATGCAGTTTCACATAAAAACATTGTAAATAACATCATACACATCATGCAACATACAACAAATTTTACAAATGCCTACTTTCTGACCGTGACAACACATTGCACAACCCACAATTATATTAAACTATATTGCACCAGTCTTGTAAGTTGCATGCACCACAATACATTACCTGGCATTAAGCAACTTGTCTTCTTGATGAATCTTTGTTTGTGACATAAGAATCTTATGAAGCTTTACAATAATGCATAATACGTCAGACATCTGTCATTTCCTGACTTCCTCATTTCTCCAGCTCATTAAGATTTACAGAGATAAGATTTTTATGACACCCTCCTTATGTAATCCTGATGCTAGTGATGAGGGACAAAATCCATGGCACTCATTATGGGCCACAATGCATTTAGCCGAGCTTACATGAGGCTTCAGCAGTCAGGTTGAGTTTGCATACACTTTAATAAATAAATAAATAAATAACTAAATAAATAAAAAAAATAATAATAATAATAATACGTAATAGTCCCTCGGACCTTGTATTAATTACAGAGGCCTCAACGACATTACCGTTAAAAACCGCTACCTATTCTCATCTCTAAAGCCTTTGAGCTACTCCAGGGGACCACCATCTTTACTAAACTCGATCTACACAACGCATGCCATTTGGTCCGCGTCGGGGGGAGGGACAAGTTGAAGACAGTGTTCAACGCCCCCACAGGCCGTTACTAGTATCTTGTCATGCCTCTTAGCTTAACTAATGCCCCTGCTGTTTTCCAAGCTTTGGTTAATTACGTCCTCGGAGACATGTTTAACTGCTTTTGTATTTGTCTATCTGAACAACAGCTTGATCTTCTTTAAGTCTATAAATGAACATGTACACCACGTCAGGGCAGTTCTACAACAGCTCTTGGAGAACTCGCTTTTTGTCAGTGGTGAGAAATGTGAGTTTCACTCTACCTCCATGACCTTTTTAGGATACACTGTGGCTCAGAGGAGTCTACAAATGGATCCTGACAAAGTTTCTGCCATCACAGCTGGCCTGTCCCTGAGAACCAGAAACAACTACAGCACTTCCTGGGGTTTGTCAACTTTTATCATCAAGTCAAATCAAACAGTAAATCAAGCGGCGTCTTCTTTCTTCTGAGAATGGGGCAAGTATCTTCTTCTACAAGGACAGGCAAATTTGAACTTTTTTTTTTTTCATTTCATTTGCAACTACAGTACCCCGGCCACTCCCCTCACAGTCCTGACTACCTCCAAAGTTCCATTTTCCTGGACCCTGCTGCTGACCAAGCTTTCAAACCCTTAATACCTGTTTTACCTTTACCCCCATTTTGCATGTCCCCGACCCTGACTGACAGTTTGTGGTAGAGGTTAATGCCTCTGATGTGGGGGTAGAGGCCGTTCTATCTCAACCTTCTGCATCTGGCCAGAAGCTGCACTTGTGCACCACCTTCTCTCATCACCTATCCCTTGCAGAACAGAACTATGACATTGGTAACCAAGAATTACTGGCAGTCAAAATAGTCTAAGAGGAATGGCAGCACCGGCTGGAGAAAACCAAAATCCCATTTCTCGTCTGGACTGGCCATTAAAAACCTTGAGTACACCCACACAGCCAAACGTTTAAACTCACGACAAGCCCACTGGTCACTCTTTTTTACTCAATTCAGCTTCTCTCTTTCCTGCTGCTCTGGGTCCCGCAATGTCAAGCCTGATGCCCTGTCCTGTCAGTTTTCGAAGGATGACTCCCCAGCTGAGTCCGTCTCCATTCTGCCCCCCTCCTGTCTTGTTGCCTCCCTTACCTGGAAAATTGAGGAAAGAGTCAAGGCCACCTCTGTTACCCAGCCCAGCTCCAGTTGCCCCTCTAATCGTCTGTTTGCACCTGCTGCATTAAGGTCAGAAGTTTTACATTGGGCACATTTGTCCAAGCTCATCTGCCACCCTGGTGCTCACAGAATAAAAGAGTTTCTGCAACAGCATTTCCGGTGGCCCACTGTGGAAGAGGTTGTGCATGAGTTTGTCAAAGCCTGCCCCATTTGCAACCAACACAAATCGTCCCATCAGGATCCTGCTGGCTATCTCCATCCAATTCCCATGCCCTATGCCCCATGCCCCTGGTCTTATATTTCCTTCAATTTTGGTACCGGTCTTCCACCTTCTGAAGGTAACACCACCACTGTTGACAGGTTAAGCAAGATGGCTTATTTCATTCCCCTCCAATAGCTCCCCTCTGCCAGAGAGACTGCCAAACTACTTCTCCTTCATGTTGTCCGCCTCCACAGCATCCCTTGTGACGTGGTTTCTGATCGGGGTCCCCAGTTTGCTTCCATTTTCTGGCAAGAGTTCTGTGGTTTGTTGGGGGCCTCAGTTAGCCTGTCCTCTGGTTTCACCCTTAGTCTAATGGGCAAACAGAAAGAAAGAACCAAGAGATGGAGACTGCTTCGTGCTGCCTAGTCTCCTCCAACCCCTCCTCCTGGGCTCAGCAACTGGTATTGGTGGAGTACACCCATAATACGTTCACCAGTTCCGCCACTGGTGTCTCGCCCTTTCAATGTGCCCATGGTTTTCAGCCTCCTCTGTTCCCCACCTGCAAACCTTTATTTAACGTTGCCAGCGTACGCCGTCCAGTGTCACCTGAGAGTTCAAATTTGCCTGTCCTTGTAGAAGAAGATACTTGCCCCATTCTCAGAAGAAAGAAGACACTGCTTGATTTACTGTTTGATTTGACTTAATTTCATCCAGTAAAAGTGATTACCAATTACACTCCTGTTATCTGTGTGTTGCATTTGGGTCCAACCACTTCCTGTTTAATTTACTGACTAGCATAGATTATGGGTGTTATTTTACATTAGATTCATTTAGTAGACCCTGAAACCTTTATCCACAGTGTCTCACAGTACATTCAAATATGGATAACCGAAAATAAAAAGAATCTTAAAGGTACATTAAATGCCTTCAATTTGCTGAGCTGCTTCTCATCCTACATGTAGGATAACATGAGACAAGGAAAAGAGTTGATTTTTTATTTATTCTTTTAAGTTCTATTTATTTGTGGGCTAAGGTGCACTCTGAACAGGTGAATTTTTAGTCTGCAACATAGGATGTGTTGAGTTTCTGTTGTCTTGATGTAAAGGAGGAGCTAATCAGCCAGCTTTAAAGATGTTGTGTCACTATGTTCCCCTGCCTAGTCTGAAAATATTATTCAGAATCAGCAGTATTTTTGGGGAGTAAAAGACTTTGATGCAGACACTTGTAAAGCATATGAATAATTTCAGAGTTTTAAACTGTATATGGTTGCTGTAGCTCCAACATCAGGACAATAAGCTCACAAGTTAAGGAAATTTGAATTAGGAATAGACCTATTTGTGGAGTTTTCTTTATTTTCATGCATGGGAAAGCAGATTT
>JAQLOL010014410.1:0-11454 GCA_029783665.1 Naso thynnoides
CCATCATCATCATTATTATTATTATTATTATTATTATTATCATTATTATTATTATTATTATTATTGAGAAGAATAACAACAACAACAATTAAAATACAATAACAAAAATGAGAATAATGAAAACAAAAAGAATGAAGACAAAATAAACACTTAAATAAATCAGTAATAAGATAAAACTTTATTAATCCACCACATGTGCACACACACACACACGCACAAGAACACACACACCCCCCTTCAGCTGTCATTGAAAATCCTACATCAATCTATTTACCTCACACAAAACAACTAGTCTGGCTCCGCCTCCTTCCACTCGGCTCAGTTTTCGCTCAGATTTAAAAACAAAAACAACAAAGATAAATTTTTGGAAGGACCAGTCAGCGACAGTGGGAGTGGTTCAGTTCGATGACAAGCTGAGGAAGCTTCTCTTTCCTTTACAAAACAAACTTTACAAGAAGAAATAACTAATACCACACCGCAGTTGTAACTTAACCTCAACCAAACAGCTTTAGTCGAAAAGTAACTAGACCTCAGAGAAAGAGTAAATACTGGAATTCACATCATCCCTCCAAGAATGAAGCCTGTGTTCAGTGTATAACAAAAAATAAACAGATTGAGGGTTAAAGAAAAGTTGAGCTGCTGAAACTGTTGGTGGATGTAGGGAAAGAAAACAGAAACTCCATTTTATGCTCATCGCCTCCTCTAGCTTTCAAACAAATCACGCAGACATGAGACTGAGATAAAAAAATCTGCATCAACCCGGAAAAGAAGTCGCACATTAGGCTGTGACTTCAGGACAAAAATAAACAGTAAAGTGTGCTGTTTGGATGCAGACATGAAACTGTTCAAATGTTCCTGAAGCTGCTCGAGCAGAGTAACAGGATTCAACCAGACACCGATTTCAGTGAAATACTGCAGTATTGTGTCCACATTCCCTTGTACTGCCTCATTACTGCACTGATGTTGCTTCTCCACGACAACAGACCCACATTTAAATTAGATCCAACTGCTTTTCAGGGATGAATTGATCTTGTCCGAAACTTTTTAATTAACTCTAAAATTGGGCCAAATATGAGGAGATATCCGCTATCCGCCTACAATCTTATTACGCAGCCAATTGCAGAGGTGTGTATCTTAAAACATAGGAAATTATTAGTAATAAGATCTGATTGATGCACACACAGCAACTAGTATCAGATTGTTGTGTATTGTTCCAGAGTGGATAAGCTTTGCTCTCAGGTCGTTACTCTTCATTGACTGGCGAGGAGGTGTACGTGTAAAATCAGCTCTGCATCATTTTACAGTGTTGTGAAAATGACATTAGCTGACCTCGAGCCACTAAACAAACCCAGAGCTAACCCTCTGGTTTATTCATACTATATCACTCAGGCCTTTTACTCTCAGTATTGAGGCCGTATGGTCTTAATTGCACAGCCTCAGTTGTGAAAATCAATCCACACACTAAACACACAAACCTGCAGTTTCCAAGGATTTTACTCTGCCAACTGCATCATTTTTCAGAATGATTTTAAGCATCAGACGAGTTAAATCTTTAAAGAAAAGGATCCATGGTTAGTCACATGGGGTCAAGGTCTGAAAATTCTTGAGCAGTTTTTTGTAACTTTATTTTCTGATTTTCAAGTTATTGAACTGATGTATCCAGCGCACACACGAACATAACACAGAACAGAAGAAGTCATTGTAGTACTCTCCCCCCTTTCAAGAAGAAGAGAAGAAGGCACAAGACTAGACGGGGTCTTCTTACCATAATTCAAGGTGTTGACTGTGAATTTAAAAGCAATATAACAATACATATCTGTTGGAATAATGTAGTTACAACCAGGGGAGCAGAACATTTAATGAAAGAAATCGATGAAAGGGCTCCAGGTCAAAGATTCTGTAGTTTTTGTATTTGGAGCTTTTCTAAAGGCAAGAAGGAAAACAGCTCCCTTACAGGAGAACTCAGCCACTTTTCATGTGGATTTCCAATCAATGATGAAGGCATTTCTAGTCATTAGAAGCAGTAAATTCTTCAGTTTGTGCTACATTGGCAGAGAAAGCTGAGTTTTCTGAGTTTGTCCAGCTCACACAGCCGTTCTTGCAGTGCCTACATGTACCATGATGCAAAGTGCGGGAGCTCCTGAGGTTGCAAACGTGGCTCAGCGTACAAAGCAGTAATTAAAAAAAACAGCACTCCCCTGGTCTCCAAGGTTGTTATTCGTTGCATTAGAACATTGCTTTCATTAAATATTGTGTAGCTTACACTGACGAGGGCGTTTTGGCCTGCCAGAGCCTGGCGCTGGCTCTTGCTTGCCTGGAGTGTGAAGGGAAAGGCAAGGGGCAAACAGTTGGTGCTCCGCCTCAGACACAGAGAACATTGTTCAAAGAATATTGTTGAGTTTCAGATCATATATCAAATTTGGCTAGATAGAGATAAAGTGAAAATGGGTGGAGTTGCTCCTTAAGCACCGCAAAAATGATGAGGTTTTGTCTTTCAGCGGAGAAGGATACGCCTGTAAGCGAGCGATGACACAGATGTCAAAACCACCTGCTGCCTCCGTTTTATTATCCTTGTACATGAAAGATAAAGATTTTAATACACTATTTTTAAAGTAAAGTTTCAAGAAATACTTATACTGTAATCTTTCTCTCTCTCTGCACAGTTCAGTGCCAATATAGAGAAATGACTAAGAACTGATGAGTATCCCAAAATAAGAAACATTTCTCCACTGACATGCTTCCCAGAATGCACTGCATTCAGCTAAACTATCCATAATCTCGCAGTTCTTCATGATTGTGTTTCTGCTAATTATTAGCTAAATTACTTTTTTGTTAAATCTGCAACTTTGATTCGTATTAGAGATTTCAATCTCTAACAGAGAGCTGAGACCTGCTTCTTAAACCTGCACGCAGCACATCAGTGTGATCTGCTTCAGCAGCCGCATCACCATAACGCATCGCCGTCATGCCTGATGGAATCTGTGCTGAGAGTGTAGGTTCATCTGCTGCTCGCTGGTCATCTCCCTACGCAGCAGCAAAACCTCGCTCACTGTGTTTTGTGCTTCTGACACTCATTTGACCTCAAGTTATTCTTAGAACACAGTATCAGAGAGTGATGCATCCTCATGATGTCTGTTCGACACCGACCTCACACCTGGTTTACACACCTCTGACTGCTCCACATCTCTGTCAAACGCCCACGGACACACACGCACGCAGGGATCGATAAAAAACAAACTTGGTATTTAGCAGCATTGGCATTCCTCTCATTTATTTCCGCCTCATGGCCATGTCTGCCCTGCTCGTGCCCCCTCCTTCTCTCACTATCAAATGTCACGGTCGGAGGACTGGCAGCACACAGCACAGCCCTCTGCCTGCCTCTAGACCAAAACACAAAGACAGCACACAACCTTTATGTGGACTGCTCCCCTGTGTTCAGAACCGCATTTATGATCCAAGATGACCCACTGTGAACATATTGTAGTGGGCTGAAAGATGCAGGTAGGATGCACGCTTCTCCTCCACTGTTCTTAACATTAAGCGAATTTTGTCCATGAAATGTTTTTACACTTGGCTCGAGAGATACAATCAACCATTTTTAACTTTATCTTTGCATTTTTAACACACATATAACAACACAAACAGCTATGACACATCCTTTTCTGCAAATCAGCACACAAGCTGCATGGGCTGCAAGTTTCTTGCGGACATCCGTTTAGGAAGAAAATAACAAACTGTGTCATCTGTTGCACGTGTTTTCATGACAAAACATCATTTGAAGACCAGACAGACTTGTTGAAGGTGCATCTAGATGCAAGAAATTTTAATATGTGACCCCCTTCCACTGTCAGATATTTATAGTGTGCAAACAACGATGCAAGACACCCACGTCACCTGATTACAAGACATACGGTTGTGTGAACTATACAGTGTTACAAGAATATATAAAATCTTTAAAGGGTTCTTAAAACTTTCACAATTAAAAATAAGGTAAAAAAAATCTGCTATTGCAGCTTCTAATTATTAGGGAAGAAAGAACAGTGATGTTACTGCGGAGTCACAAACTACACGTAACAGAGAGGTTGGGGTGGAGGCATGTCCAACAAAATGTGAAAATGTTTATTTCCTGTTTCAAATAGACAGTCAATAATTTTTTATGCCTGCACACAATTGTTCCATAGCCTTAATCATATAGTTATTATTTATATTGCCAAAGCACTTCTAAAACTAGAAGAGCACCTCTTTATTTTGACACAAACCATGACTGAGGGCTTGAGTAGAAAGAGCTTTTGTGCCTCAATCACAACACACTCCAACCGTAGAGATGTCACAAACTTTACGCTGAAGACACTGTTTTGTTTTCCAGGTTATTTCCTTCCTGGCGTTTAACTTTCAGTGATGGCGGTTGATGTAACACTTGCACAGGCTCATGGGGCGGACTAACACTGTGACCACTACACACATCCAAAGCTGGTCATGTGATCAGCGGTGCCTCTGCTTCATCAGAAACTTGGCAGCGATACAGTCTGTTATATTTTGCCTCTTTGCTGCATCTTTTCACTGCAGCGTCTAAAGACTAGTCGAGCCGGTTCAGGTATTAATATGCAAATAGAGATTAGAAGCATTTATGGCAAACTGTGGGAATGGAAATCAGGCTTCTGCATGTGCATCTACTTTCATAATGCTTCCTGATTCAATGACTGAGACAAAGATTCAAAACAAACCTGTTTGTGTGTGTGTGAGAGAGAGAGAGAGAGAGAGAGAGGGCATAGTAATATACAGTACGGAGGGACTAGGGTGAAAAAAATGTAGTGCCAAAATAAACACGTGTCTGGTGACATAAAGCAGTGAAAAAAATCCCAAATTTAGCGCACAGTCGGACGGATATTGATTTTTTTCAGTAAACATTAATTTTTCTGACTAATGTGGTTTTAGTCACTATTTGAAATGGAATGATACAGTCTTTCATTCACATTGGAGACTTTAAAGTTTTATAATTCAACATTTTTAATGATTCGTTTACCTGTTTTGAATTCCTTGTGTTGTTTTTGTCTGTTCGTACAGTTAGTCCTTTGTTGGACTTTGTCCTCGGGTCTCTCATGAAAAAGAGATCCTAATCTGGATGAGACTGCCTGATTAAATAACGATTAGAACAATAATGATTAGAATAAATACACATCCAACAGTTATAAAGCAATATGATCTTTTATTTTGAGTTGCATTTGTGTCCACTTAAAGAGAAGTAAAATTTCTTTAAGCTTCTACCAACCAACCACCAGTTCCTGAGACAGTGTGTGGCTCTGCAGCTGAATGCTCCACTGTTCACTGGCTGGTCTGTAGCCGCGTCTGCATGCTGTGTGCTGCTGAGCACATGGTATACACTGGGTGTTTTGACAGTTTTCACAGAAAACAGCTGCCGGCTCAGGCTTAAAACAATATTATGAGAGTGGTGAGAATGAGCCAAAAGAGTGGATTTGATGGCCAGACAGCTCAACAATGAGATGAAACTGACAATGAAGTCCTGTGAGGCTGAATGAAGCCGCTAATTCACTGATAATTGTTTGTACGTTCGTCACGACAGGCAAATTTTCACTTTGTGCAAATTTTCAATGTCATGATTAATTGTTCTTCTAAAAATCTTAATTATAGCTGCTTTAAGGAAGTATTTATATATTACTGCTCACTTATTTTCCATGATTTTGAAATGAAAGCCTCTTTTTAATCTCGATATATAAGTGTATGTGACTCAGAGCAGGAAGAAACATTTCTCCTGCTCTCTGAATGATAAAAGTTCCACAGCCACTGGATAGAGATTAACGTGAGCCAGCTGAGGATCACGTTCGCCGCTGAGATGATTTGAGGGAGACGGATGTCTTAGAAAGTGAGTCATGCTGAATGTAAAGAGATGAGGCACACTTGTAAACAGGTGTGTGTGTGTGTGTGTGTGTGTGTGTGTTGTCCTTGAAAACACACACAGTGAGCCACCATAAAAATGTCCCTCAGACATCAAACGTTAAGTCCCAGTTAAAAACAGGTGGACTGACTCTGCTCGGATTTGGTAAGATAACTTTGTTGCTCCACAATCTATGATCAATGAAAACTGAGTTTGATTGTGTTTAAAAACACAACGAAAATCCAGAATACACCCTGTAAAAGAGACCCGTTCCTCATGATAACAGATCACATTAACTTGGGTATTTGCTTGCATTAAAAAATTCTGCAGTTTAGCACTTGATGCCAAAAATGTTGTGGAATGTCAGAACAGAAGCTGTGTCTCAATTCAGGGGCTGCGTCCCACAAAGACCCACAGAGGACACGCCTTCACCGGCTGCAACAGCCCAGCTCAAACTGCTATTTTAGATTTTCAGCCAACTTTGTGGAATATCGTAACGTATTGTGATGCTCGGCGTATCGTGAAGTGCTTACCGGTACCCGGCCCTGTCCACCAAGGTGGCTCAGTTTCAACACATTTCAGGGAAACACAGTGAGGGAATTTCATACTAAATAGGCTGTAAATTTGGATGATTTTTGTTTTTGTTTTTTGTTTTGGATTTATGTATGGCTATTAACTTAAGAAAAACTCTTTTAAGAGTATGCTTTTTATTTCCGTCAACTAAATTTAAATTACAATAGTAAGGGCTCGTTTCATGGTATGAACAATAGGAACAGTTACAGCAAGCCAAACCTGTTTTATGTGCATGTATGAGCATCTTAATATTACTCTAAGATTGAAAAAAAAAGCCAACCTGCATTTAAATAGCCTTTATGAGCAAATAGGAGAACAAATGAAATATGAAATACAGAACATTTTGCTCATATCAGTGTTTCTGTCTTATATTAGACGTGTCTGTCAAAATATATTTGCAAATTTGTAGTAAATGACAGCCAAAAGTTAGTCATTTTCCTCACATTAGAGTAAAGTCGTGTGTTTGTGTCATCCATCGTGTATCTGAGGTTAATCCTCTGAAATCCTTCCACTTGCCATATTTAGATCTAAACTGGCACTAAACATCTTATCTGACTCGTTCTGCGTCCATTAATACCTTCATTATTCATTTTTGACAAGTCTGTTATGGAGTCAGCTCCAGGATTTTGATACTTGTCCTGAAAGTGTTGCTGCTTCTTGCTCGCTGTCAGAGCAGCCAAATGTGTCCCAGTGTCCCTCTCTGAGCAAAACTTCTGGGTGCATCTGCACCTTTATTATATGATTTCTGTTACACTCTAATCACTTAAGACATATGAAGCTGAGGAGCTTTAACAGGAAGGAGTGGGATTTATTGTTAGTCATAAAACTGTTGAGTTAAATTTGGATGGCAGCAGAGAAAATGAAAGAGGACGTGAGTTGGAGGTCATTCAAAAAGCTTAAAAAGGTTATTATTCCTATTACAGCCAAGAGCACACAAGCGCCGGAGTTATCACAGATAACGTGCTGCAGTGAACTCAATTACCTTTTGAAAATGACATTACCTTACCACCTCCAGCAAAACGAGTCCCACCCAGTCAGGGTGTACAGCTTTGATTCATTTACACTCAATATCACTTCTGCCTATTACCTACTTACAGTTTAAATTGCTTCAACTTCAGTTTGGTCTGTCTGTGAAAATCAATCAGGCATGCAACACTTCTCCATTCAGTTCCACCTGAGCCTCCTGCTTTCAAAGGAATTAGATTCTATGCTAAAAATATAAAATTACCGACTTAAATTTCTGAAAGTTTTTGAAAATTATCAATGTTAAGCCACTTTGTGTAACATCTGTATGATTCCAGAATCTTTCCAAGTATTGGAAAGGCACGAGTTCTTGTTTCAAGTGAAAAACAACAATCCTGCTTCAATCTCTACGTTGCTTTTCGCACATTTGTGTTGAGGGAAATAATGCCAGCCTCTTAAACGGTTGTACTTTAAAATCAGGAATCTTGTCAAAAACCTGAGAACCTTCTACTGAACTTACCTGCATGCACCTTTTCTCTGAGAACCCACGAAGCTTTCCTGTGTTTCCATTGGAGAAATTTTAGAGAATAACATAATTACTTGTGTTTCCTCAAGTTGTAATTTCTGTAGTTTCTCTCCTCGAGTTCTCGGTCCCCAACGGTCTCTAGAGTAGCACATAACAGATGGCCCTGCAGGATAAGGCCGGAGTTTACATCTCTCCGCTTTCCTGTTTGGTCAAACACATTTCTGTCAGAGACCAACGAACAAAAAACAGCAACTAAATTAGGGAGGAAAAGGCCCATTTTGCACATTCCTGTTTGCATTTCCACAGGATGCAAACAGCACATACATCGCAGTCTGTGTCCCTCAGTTAGTTTTTAATAGGACCGCTGAGGTGTGTTATGAAATTTCAAATTCTGTTACATTGTGATTTTAGTTTTATAAGGGAAAGATTTTTCTCTCTTATTGAGGATTTCTGAATCTGTGTGTCATTCGTTTGAGAATCCAAAATAAAAAATGAAAAAATGATTTGTTCTTTCATGATTTGTCTAGAAGAAGAAGAAGAAGAAGAAGAAGAAGAAGAAGAAGAAGAAGAAGAAGAAGAAGAGTCATGATTTGTTTTTCAGTCTTTTGATTTTATGCTCACAGCAAAAATGGGAAATTTAAAAAAAAAAAAAAAAAACAGGCCCTGAGCCGAATTTGGATTTGATTTTGGATTTGATTTTTATTCCTCTAAGGTCCAAAATAGCAAAGTCATCCTTTAAGAATGACTTTTTAAAGTGATGACCAATACTGTAGATTACCATTTAAACAATCCTAAAACAGTTCAAAATGAACAGCTGCATGAAATCGTAAACTGGTAATTTGTAATGAAATCAGAAATTGAATCCAAAACCGCTGTGATGGTACCAAAGTGACACGTAAACGTCAGAGAGAGAACTCAGAGGAAGATAAAGACAGTGAAACAGCACTTGTACTGAGCCTCCAAGGAAGATTCTCTGCTGCAGAGATCCAGAAAGAACAAGTTGTAAATTCATACAAATACACTCACACACACACCAAATATTCTGTACAGCAAGTGGTGGGGTATTATAAACTGAAGTGTCAGCGGTTCGTCAGTCTGCTCTCTGTGTGTGCAGTACGAGTGGGAGCTGGCGTGGTGGGCTGCGGGGCGGTTACTCGGCAGGTTGTGGGCAGCCAAAATCAAATGGAGATCAATCTGTGTGCTTAAGGAGGACAAGAGAAAACAGGCTGGCGTAATTGAAGACTGACAGAGGAAGAAACTGGAGCAAGAGAAGAATGCAATAAGACAGTAGGTTTTTTTTATCTTTTTTGGAGATCAGTGGAGCTCTCTGGCACAGAGGGACGTTTGGATACACAGGCAGCGCTGTGCTGTTTTGTCTTTTCATTGTATTTTATTTATTTTTTTGATAATTAGGAAAGTTCAGAATATTGTCAGCGTTGGCCGATAAGGTCCTCTCAGTGTTGATATCATCAGCCTCTCTGAGGGGGATTCAGACTGAACAGGGAGGCATGAAAAGTCGACAGAAAATGAAACTGTTTCAGGCAATAAAAAAAAACAGGATTTATTGTACAGCGTCATACGATGTCTGAGACTAAATCACCCACAACAAATGGTTTCAGACAGTAAGAAGGGCCTGGAGAGCGAAAATTTGAAAAACTGGAACACCTGGTAAGACCACACACAATCACACACACAGCTACACTGCAACAACACACACTGATATTCGTACCTCTTTCTCACTTTTCTTCTTTTAACTTGTACATTATTTTCACAGTTTTTTAAATTTAGTTATAGTTAATAGGAACTATCCCCTCTGCCATACAATTAATAAATTCATAAAAAATCACAGTTTATTTATAATTCCATACTACTACCAATTTAATCTTAGTTTTCATTAAGTCATATTTCGTTATGTTATGTAATGTCATACATCATGTTTTACCTGAACACTTCAGCACTTAACACCTAAATTCCAGTAGTCCCTGAAATTCTGGTTTGTCATCAGCAACATTTATTTATTATTTGTTTGTTTATTGTACTGTTTTTGGGGGGAGGGGTTGTTTTGTTTTGTTTTAATTTTTTGATTGTGTACCTGCAAAAGGAACTAAAGAAAGAAATTAGCCACTGGCTATACTCTTACATATTTACATGTACATTTTTATTAATATGTACTGTCTAAGTTTTAAATAATTGAATCTACAATATCAAATGTATTTTTGCAAGACTTAATGTGTTTGCAGAGTTGTAGTGTGTAATGTAACATATGCTCTTATGCCTTTAAATACAACATTTTTCTTAAAATTCCTCATCTTCATATGCAAAGCGGGATAAATAGCATGACTGCTGGCTGGCTACACGTCACATTCAGGCGAGACCGTGAAGTCAGTTCCTACCAATCACAGTACACTGCTAAAAGATTTATGACAAGTGGAGCAGTTGTCTTTTTCTTTTTATGTTTAAAACAACAGTGAACCCGACAATCCCAAGAATTAAGAACTCATACAGTGCAGCTTGGAAAAAAAACACAGGGAAAAATTCAATGATGCCTGACGGATCACACTGTGGAGCCCCTCGTACAACGTTTGAATTGGCACTTCAAAGTCACAAACACTCAACAATTCTGTAATTTGTCAAGGGGGAGAAGCAGTATTCAGAATCCAGGAAAGAGTCAGTCAGACGCTGCACAATATTTGCTTAAAAGCCCTTAAAATTACCTCCTTCAAAACAGCCACTGAGCTGAAGTAAGACCTCTGTAAGCCTCACACACATTACAGGCTTCAGTGTAGCTGGAATTTTCTGCAGGGAATTGTTTTGGATTCTGTTTGTGTCTTATTGTGTCCGCTGCATAGGAAAATACCAGGCAGACAGTGTTGTAAATGTGCTCATCCTCTTATTTTTAGGTTTTGCCCTCACGAATCTGTGTGTTTGTCAGATTTAAGCATGTGAAATGGGTCATCGACGACGCTGCAGGGTTTATCTGTCAAAAAGTAGCTGCTGACCAGTGACTAGCCTGTAAGGCAGCTACTCGTCTGGAATAATTAGCATCTCGAGGGTCTGAGTGGCTTTCAGCTGATTGCATAATGTTATTTACCAAGCTGCCGTCTTTGAAAAGGGAAACTTGCTGAGATGGTTGTTTAGGAGAAGAAACAGATGAGGAAATCACCAGGGACAGGCTATTGTTTTTATGAGGAATTTCACTGTGAAGCTAGATATTTATTTTTTGTTTTGTTTTTATTTACATGCACGCAGACAAATTGACTGTCATTACGAAAGCAAAACATATTTCTAAATGTATTTCTAGGAGCTCTCTGCTTGATACACCATGACATGTTGAAGAATCTCCTTGTTCTCTTAACTGCTCATCCTGTGAGGTTGCAGCGGCTGCATCAGTTCAAGGTCTGCAGCCGTCGCATCCCTCTTGCAAAGTTTATCTGATGACTTTGGGTGGAGGCAGGCTAGCACTTCCCATTGACTACCAGTGTTTGAGCTAAGCTAATTA
>JAQLOL010014411.1:0-11451 GCA_029783665.1 Naso thynnoides
TGTCCCAAGCAATTGAAGTGAATGGTGACCAGGTTTCAAACATAAAAAACAGTAAAATGCCTCCAAACTGCTTGACTGAAGTAATCCAAGTGTCCTGAAGCCTCGACATGCTAAGTTGCTTTGAAAAACGCCACTGAAGCTATGTTTCTAGCCTCTCTGTTCACTGTAGCCTGTAGTTGCTTAGAAGGAAGTCATGTTCGTGTTTGTTTGCTTGCGCAAACACGTGAACACCACACAACATCTGTGATTTTTTTTTTTTTAAACAACTAGGAATGTTGGGGCTTCAGTACTCTTGGATTATTCAGATGAGCAGCATGGAGGCATTTTATGGTTTTGTTAGTTTTTTGTTAAGTTTTTTTTTTTAACTTTTGAAACTTGGTCACCATTTGTTTCAGTTGTTTGGGAGATTACTGCAACATCTTTTTCCTGTGAAACTCCAACAGTGTTTTGTTGACTAAAAGACTTCACCCACCTTTCAATCAGCATGAGCGTGACCGGATGATGACTGAATTTTCATTTTTGGGTCAACTATCCCTTTAATGCTCTAGTGAGTCTAGCGCCTGATTAATTAAATGAAAAATTTAAGTGCACATTGTGTATTCCACAATACAACCTTTAATGCTTCGGCACATTTAGTCCATTGTGAAGACAATTATCATTATATTGATACTGTTACATAACTGGCATGTTTGTCACTGCAACACAAGTAATCCCTTGGCAACTTTTTGAATAAGTAGGCCAGTCTTTCACCTCTGACATCAACTTAGGAATTAATGTGGTCAATAATATTCAAAGACAGAATTAAAAGCCACCCTGTCTTGTCTGTAACAGACAGAATTAAGAGGTGAAAACCTATAATTGTCAAATATTCTACAGCTCTTTCCAACTATTGCATGCGCTTCTCTTCTTGAGCACAAGAAGTGGTTAAGTAGCCAGATAAAATTAAAAAATAGCATCTCATCCTTTTTCCTGCATTAGAAGACAGCAGAGATCAAATACAGTCTCATCACATGGGTATTGGCTTTTGATGGTGCACTCCTTTTTACAAAGGGCCAGCTCTTCCATGTCAATTGTCTTGAGATTGTCCTCACCACCATACATCCGTGGAAGCGTGTACTTCAAAATGGGGTGACCTCCAATCACACCATGACGTGCCTTTGCTGCTATCTTGCATGAATTCCAGTAACAGTCCCTTTTCTTGACAGAAACATAGACCAAGTATTTTAATAGTATTGCATTTATAAAATTTCAGATTTAGCGTTTGCAAATCTGTGGAAATTGGTAAATATTGAAAAACACCTACGATGCACATTTTAATTATTTTATTTTAATTTTTCCTGCTACGCAACTTACAAATATTTACATATTATGTAAACATTAAAGATATTTAAAAAAACATTATATATCATTTTTAATATTTTTGCCTAACAAAGATCCTAAATGGATTTTAAAAATGTGGATCTAAATACTACTACTACTAACAATAATAATAATAATAATAATAATAATAATAATAATAATAATAATATAATTACTACTACTACTACTACTACTACTACTACTAATAATAATAATAATAAAAATAATAATAATAGTGATTCATAGCCAGTGAGTCGTTGTTACTGTTTTTCATCTACATCCTTTTTAAGTAGCTTTGCACCTACATGTGATGCATGTGGAATTATATTTTTTCTGAACGAATCCTTCTCTCTAAAAAACTCTGGTTTTGAGGACTTTTCATGTAAGATTGCATACTCCTTACATAAAACTGATGTTTTCTATCACCTTTTGAACTATATTAATGCTGAAGTTTATGCAATACAGTCTGGAGAGGTATAACAGCAACAAGAACAATCATAACCAAAAGCCAATCTACTAACTTTAACTTTAGAAACTAGATGGCTAGGATTGATTTCCAACACTTGTGATTAATTCTTATTTGATAAATGTGTCTTTACTGTTAGGACTCTGGCAATAGCATTTTCAAGTGGCTGCAGTTGGCCCACAGTCTAGTCAGGTAGTCTAGTGAGAAAGGTGTTGTAATAGTCCATCTTAGTATTCTCATCCTTTCAATCTGACATACACCTACAGCCCAACCAGACAAGCTCATGTGTCTGTGCTTTTATCAACACCATTAATCATATTCCAAATGTGGTAGTTTAAAATCAATTAAAATTGCATGTTTCAGCACTGTTAATTATATTAAAATGTAATGTTGTTATACAACATTTAGTGGTCCTGCAATTAGCCTGCTGTTTTCAAGATTGCATTTGTATTATCACCACTTGGAATGATAGCAACTGGGAAGTCAACCATTTATTCATCACGTTTACCAA
The DNA here is from genome assembly GCA_029783665.1 of Naso thynnoides. Classification (NCBI taxonomy): domain Eukaryota; kingdom Metazoa; phylum Chordata; class Actinopteri; order Acanthuriformes; family Acanthuridae; genus Naso; species Naso thynnoides. Next base: position 2,337 of record JAQLOL010014411.1, read on the forward strand.
GTATTGACCCTGTTAAGCCAGAGATACCAAACCCATCCTCATCCCTTTTGGTGATGTTACAATCAGCTGTACCACTTGCTGCACTCAAATATAATATTAGTGCTGTAACAGAAGGAAAGGTCTATGGACAGGGACGTCACTAGGATTTAAAGACGGGGGCATGGATGTAGCATAATGGAGCATACTTAGGGCACAAGCACATAATTTTTGCCTTTGCAAAATCTTTGCACTTGCATCTTTTTGGCACAGTGGGATAATTCACCCTTCGCAAAGCCACACCCCACTTAGTTACTGTTGCATAGTCCGACAAGCTGTTGGAGTCAGCACAGCACAGCACTGCCACTGTCTTTGACTGAACTCCCAGGAGAAATATTGTGTAATTTTGGAAAAACAAAAAAGCGATTTCAGACAGAAGCAGACAGAGAGGTTTACAATATGCGGCTGAAGGATACATTGAGGCTATCAGAGTGACTCAGCAAGGAAATGATGAGAAAAAAAAACGAAGCTAAAGCCTACCAATCACAGTAACATTAACGTTACAATGGATTCAACTTGTGTTTTACTTTGTTTATAAAACAAGCACGGACTCTCGTAATGATTTAGAATATGCCATTTAGAATAAGGGGAGGACACATCTCTTTGTATATTAGCGTTAAAAATAAAGTTGGGTGAGGTGCCAGGTGGCTCAGTTGGTAGAGTAGGTGCCCCATATACAGAGGCTGTGTCCTTGTTGCAGCGGCCACAGGTTCAATTCCACCTTGTGGCCCTTTGCTGCGTGTCATTCCCCCTCTCCCTCTTCTGTTTCCTGTCCACTCTTCAGCTGTCCTGTCTATAAAAAATAAAGGCACAAAAGCCCAAAAAAATATCTTTAAAAAAAAAAGGTAAAGTTGGGCTTTTATGTTGGGTTTGAGTTTGGGTTAAACACTGCAGACTGTTGAGAGCAGCCAGTGTCCAGACTGCAGCCACAGACCTTAGCTTAGCTGGCTAGGCTTGCTAGCGCTCATAAAAGCTATGGCCTAAGTAACTCAAATTAACCGACTAATGTCTGCTTATAACGACGTAACATGCTCTCAATGTTTATCAAAAGGCTACCGAAGAAGATGGAATGTTAGCTGTGCTTGTTAAACTGCGTCAGGTTCAATGTGGAGTGAAGACATGCAAACAGTTCTGCCCTGAGAGGGAGAGTAAGCTCTGGTGTGAAGTGACGTCATTGTGGGGATTCCCTCTGGTCACGGTTGCGTGGTACACCGTATATGGGGAGGTTGTTGCACTCAGGGAGACGTTTGTTGAGGATAAGTTTTGGGTAAATTTATAAGATTTTGCTGGCTTTAGCTGTGGAGATAAGAGAAGGTAAGTGTGACCCGTTTGTGTGCCTGCGTCACCTGTCGGAGTGTTTCCCTGGTAGGTTTGGCGGCGTCTCCCCTTTGGGATTCATCGTGGGGGACTGGTAGTGTTGGGGTACGATGGTTGAGAGCTTCCATTTCTCTGTTTCCCTCAAACGCTCGGGAACACATCCATGGTTTTCTAGGGGGTTGCCAGTGTGCTGGTCGCCTCTCTCGGGCCAGCGGGCTATAGTGCATAACAACCCGCCGCCACGCCTCATAAAGACTAGTGGGGAAATTATGTACTTAGATTTTTGGTCAGGCAGTCAGATAGCGGGGAAGCTCTCTTGCGAGGCTGTTTCTGCCTTGGTACACACGGTGGGCGGCACTGTGCAGTTCTCTTGTCTCCCCGGAGATGACTTGGTAAGTCATTGATGCTGTGGTGAAAGCGTTCATTGAAGCGCCAGCTGAGGGTTTTCTAGAGTGCACGAAGGATCAGTTAGTGAAGATAGCTGATTTCTATAAGGTTGATGTTGGTGACAGGAGAGTTAAAGAGACTGTGAAGGGAAATTTGAAAGTTAATTTGTTTAAAATGAAAGTCTTGGTGGCTGGAGAAGTTGATCCTGATGCTGCAGGCGCCGTGGGGTTGTCTCCGTCGTTGTTGGCGAGCTCAGGTTTAACTTTCGAGCAACAGAAAGAGTTGCTACTTTTACGCATGAAGTTGTAGACAGAGAGAGAGGTTGAAGTGGAGAGGTTGAGGCAGGAGAAGTTGTTGTCGGTGGAAAGGCTTAGACAGGAAACAGAGCAAGCGAAGATTGAGTTGCAAAGGCAAAAACTGGCTCTGACCAGTGACGGTAAGGTTGCAGCTGATGTTCTGCTTGCTGGAAATTCGTCCTTGTCGAGTAGATCCACAGGGTCTGATAACTTGGGTGATTTGAAGCTAGTTCCTAAATTTGATGAGAGGGATCCTGAAACCTTCTTCTCATTGTTTGAGTGTTTAGCTGAGATGCGTGGTTGGTCTGATTCCGTTAGCACGTTGATTCTACAATGCATGTTAACCAGCAGGGCTCAAGAGGTTTTTTCATCTTTGAGCAACAGTGAGGGTTTAAGGTATGCTACGGTGAAGACTGCCGTTCTCAAGGCGTATGAACTCGTTCCTGAAGTCTACCGCCAGCGGTTTAGGGGTTGGAAGAGAGACGACAAGTCTCATTTGGAGTTTGCACATGATCTGTCCACTCAGTTTGATCGCTGGTGTATGGCAGCAGAGGTAGACTGTTATGATAATCTGCATAAATTGATGATTTTGGAGCAATTTAAAAATTCTGTGCCTGAGTGGATTGCAACCTATATCAGTGAGCATAAGGTCAAGACTGCAGCTGAGGCTGCTGCCTTAGCTGATGATTATGTTTTGACTCATGGTGGTAGTGTACATAAAGAAAATCTTTCTGCTTTAGGGGCATTATCTGGTCGGCCAGGAAGGCGTGGGGGGATGGAGCAGAGAATTGAACATGGAGTTTGTGAGTTTGATAAAATCTGTCACTATTTTCATAAAAAGGGGCATTTAAAAGGGATTGTTTTGCTCTTAAATCCAGGAACAAGCAAGCTGGAGCTCCGTTCATCCCCAAGCTGGTCGTGTGCGCTGCGCCAGTCGCTAAACGGGTGGCCCTATTTTGCCTTAGTTAATGCAGTAAAAATAAGTTAATTACTGTTACTACTTGAGTCCATTTCCCTGCTTTGTTGCGGATTTCGAGCCGGTCGTAACAAACCTCGATGAATAATGAGCATCAGCTTTCAAAGTGCCCCAGACACAACATTTAACCACAACGACCTCAAAATCCACAGAACCAGCCTGAAAATGGTGAAAATCTGAAAAGATTGTATGAGTTTCAATGGAGCACAGCCGTGTAGTTGTCAGGCCCTTGGGAAGAGCTGGCCAATGCTACGCTCTGATAGGCCTGTTTGGGTTAGAGGGTGGAGCTTTGTGAAAGGTCAATTTGATGGCAGTTCTGTGGGTCCAGAGTAAAGTGGATGACAGAGTAGATGTCATTTCTTGTATTCTGGCATCTTTTAATCTTATTTAATAAACATCTGGCTATAGAAAAATTACGCAAATTATGGAAATATTTTGTAATTTCATCCAGAGGAAGTGGTTGGCCCCAGTCAGATGACATATTGAAGATATTAAAAAGCTAAAATACATAAATTGATTTCATGACTAATTCAGAGCCATTTTTAATTGTAACCACTTAATTTTAACTTGAGGGTCTCTTTATACTTGCATGCTTTTTTGTCAAATAAATCTCTGATGTTATTAAATGAGTTAAGGTGAGGAGACAACTGTATTCAAAATAACTTCTCCAACAAGCTACATTCATTTTCCAATCATTTTTACTATTGTGATTAATCACCAGTGTCTCAAAGCAAGGTTATGTCCTGATATCCTGATGGTTTTGTTTACACACATATTTTCACACACATAACACTGCCACCAAGAAGCTCTCCACATCAGTGGGTTTGAGGAGTGTTTGAGAAAAAATACAGTAGATCTAACAGACAGTTATATAAACAGTGAGAACTCTTTTTGAGCATGGTGAAGAGTTGGTCACTAAGCGGCAATTGAAATGTCAAGGTCTGTGGAGTGCAAGCATCAAGTTGTGGTTGTAGGCTGCTCTAAGGTCAGACTGAAAGTGAGTGGTGTTATGGTGGAGCTCCAGGCACCAATCTCCTACTCTTGACACTTTGTGGATGGACCCAGCCCTTTCCCACTAGAAACAGAGCAGACAGAGAAGTCACATGGAGCTGTGGTTCAGCCATATGCTGTGAAAATATAAAATATAAAAAATATTTACAGCAGTCTTTATTATTGGGCACTGTCCATAATATCTGATTTTGGACCGAACTATTTTTAGTGTTCAGTGACATGATAACTGTACTCTGGCTTGCAGTCTTCTAATAAATGTTACCTCTTGTAAAAGTAGATTACTTAAGCACGCAAGCTTTGCCACCAGAAATAAATATGGGAGATTAGGTTCCAATATTTAACTTTAGTGCAGGGTTTTTTGTTTTTTTTTTTAGATCTGAGACTCTTTAATTGGACCCTTGCAGCCTTTCAGAGAAATGGACTGAAAAACCATTTTAAATACAGCAGTTTAGTAAAAGGATAACAGCAATCATTCAATGATGGTGTTTGACATACAGTCCTAAAAAATTTTGCCTTGAAAAAATCCTTGCCTTGAATAAATACACCAAGACATCACTCTACATCCCATGCCAAGCATTATGCTGGTCAGCAGAGACAGAGGTAGAAGTGGTGACTGGCACTGTATTACTATAAATTCACAATATACCAAATGACTTTTGAGCAAAGTCTTCATAAATCTATACTCAACTCCAAATTACATAGTTTACTTTTCAGTACCACTGGAGATATATTAAATCACACAAAATTAAAAGGTTTTTAATAAACAGGATTTTTTCTGTAAAATGAACTACTATGATTCATCAGGAATATTAAAATGTCACCTATCCTCTAACTAAATTTTAATATTTGTAATTTTAAGAGTTAATTGCGTGTCAGTGTTGTTCAAAGTGCTTATCTAATTTTAGTATGACAAGACAGTAGTTTTGTTTATGGTGCTCGAATCATTGCCTGTCAAGTCGCAAATATGTCTGTTCATACTTGTTAATAAAGTAGAATATATGAAGTAAACTGTTTTCAGAAATTTCTGAGTCTTACTTGAGATAAAGATCCATGTATTTATTTAAGACCTGTTAGTAAAGGTTTTACATCTTTAGCTGAAACCAAGACACATGGAGTACCACACACAAGCTGGGGATGTAAGAAAACGCCAAGAAATGGACTGAAGGAATGAGCCTGTTACACTTGGTTTCAACATGTGTCTTAGGTGATTGGATCATGAGCAGACAGCGAGACATCGCCATTTACACCTGTATCCAAGACACGTCTCAAATGTGCCCAGCTGACAACTTGTCTTTGGAAATCATTACCGCCTAACATGTTACAGTCAGTGATGGTCTGGGATACGTCATACATTTTTTATAGCAGGCCTACAGGTAGTGGCGTTCTGGGTTTTTCCTTCTGTTATTTTGGGCAGACATTATGATAAAGTTTTGTTTTGTTTAGATGATTTTATGCTTATGACTATTTGATGTCGTATTATATTATGCTGTACAATGTCCTGTTTATGTGACGTTTTTGTCAAGCTTTTTACTATGTATCATGAAATGTTATGTCATGTTACATTCATGTCATGTCATGTTTTGTCATGTTCTCTCACGCTGCATAACCTGTATGTACTTATGGTACATGGTGTTATGGATAAAAGCAACCAAACTAAATGATAATGTTAATTCTAATAAGATCAAAGCATTTTTTTGGAAACCTAGGAATTTGTTAAGAGCAATAGATCTACACTGAAGGTATGACAGGTGAAGTGTTAGCAGGTAGAAAATTCTGAGGAGCAAAGAAAGTCTGGTCTCTGTCCACTGTTAAATATCTAGTACTGCTGATTCTGCTGAGCTATCTCCAAATCATACATTTATTTAAGTGGCAGTGGTAACACTGCAGGCCGAGCTGCTGATCCAGTGCTTCTGCCAGAACACGAGGTTGATGCCAAGTCTCTGCTTGCCCGCACTGGCTTCACTTGTCAATTCACCATCCCATAAACAGAACTGAATGTAGACTTACTTGATACACCTTGTGGAATATCTTGATAGTGGATGTAAATGCTGTAATTGTCCTAAGACTTTTCTTCCATTGTTTGCTGACTGAAGCCAGGGTCAATCAATGGTCTAAAATACAAATTCCCTTGTTTTACATTCATACATGTGTAGGTGAGCCCATCCTTCCTGTTTTCTTAGTTTTCTAGTTGTTCAGCAGCTTGTTCTCGTTTACATCAAGCCTTCCCATTCTCTCTATTTTTACTCAATCAGTTATTATGAAGAAATGTTACATTTGACAAATTAACTGGGCTAAATAAGTATTTTTTCAGAAGAAGTTGTAATGACCCCTACCGGTCCATAGTGTGACATCACTTCCTTTTTTTGGCATAGTTGGGTTTTATCTTGATGTGGAAAGTCGCATGTCAGAGACTGGTAAACAGCATTATGCCTAAAGTATGTTTTTTTAGTATCAAAACTGTGCACAATGCAACCGCATTGTCTGACCGTAATAAAACTACAGCTAAAGTGGGAATACTTTCCATCCCTGCTTGTCTTTTCAACCTGGACGATCTCCTGGAGATCTACCCCATATCTACAAATGGCACCTGAAAACGTGTCGTGATCCCTTCGGATACAGGCTGTGACCATCTTTTGAGTGAATTTTGACTGTTGCTTGAATTCAGTGAAGTTGCTTTGGACCACAGTCTCTCTGCTGCGGCAATGTCTCAGTGGATATAAATGCCGTGCAAAGCTTAAAAATTAAAATAATTTTTTTAAAATAAATAAAATAAAAATAAAATAAATTAAGGAAAATAAATTCAAATTAAAAAGGAGGGGGGGCTCTATTAATGAAAGCTATCAGTTAAAAAAAAATAAAAATCTTGCACTTTACTGTTGAATCAGGCTATGGGGAGGGGAGTGTGGTAAGATTGTCAAAATAAATCAGTAAAGGGTCCCAAGTCTTAAAAAACTTTGTGGAAAAATTTGATCTTTTCTATTTTTAGGAACATCGTCATGTCGGATAGCCATACTGATACTTTCAGTGTTGGAGACTTCCAGCACATCAATATCCTTCTCCTTGCCATCAAAGTTGCAAAGGCAACTTTTCTTTGCTCCTAGGCATTAGCAAACCTCCATTCCTCAACTTTTCTTTGCTCCTAGGCATTAGCAAATCTCCATTCCTCTGGACCCCAAATATGGCTTTTATTGGACTGGGTTGTAAATCTAGATCAAAGGCTTTATTTAGGGTCCAAATACTGATGTCCAGAACTCTCTGAGCCTCAGATACGACCAAAACATATGAGAAAGGCCTGCTTGGTCCAGCCCACAACAGTCGTACGTATCATTTGTATTGGAGTACATTTTGGCTAACTTAACTTTACTGTAATGCATGCGTTGCAGGACTTTAAACTGAATCACATTTAATTGCACACAAGAGGAGGTTCCATTCACCCAGCTCAGAGCCCTGTCCCATACTGCATCTGAAATATCTGTCCCTAGCTCCTCTTTTGTTTTAATGCATCCAATGATACATCATTAAACGATGCAATCAAATTGTAAATAGTAGAAATTTGACCTTTCAGGGTCAGAGGGGCCAGCAATATATCCTCTACATATGAAGGCCTAGGCAATTGTGGAAATGAAGGATTGTGTGTTTGAATGAAGTGACAAATCTGAAGATATCTGAAAAAACTGGATCCTGGAATTTGGAATTTGTTAGCCAGATCCATAAAACTTGGGAAAACCTTATCTATAAAGAAGTCTTTGCAAGTAGTAAGGCCCATGTGTTCCCACTGTTTAAAAGTATCATCCAATCTGGAGGCTGGGAAAAGATGATTATTACAGACAAGGCTAAGCATGGAAAGATCAGTCAGGCCAAATGTTTGCCTAAATTGCATCCAAATCCTCAGTGTTGAGCTTACTACTGGGCTAGAGGTAAAGTGTGAGGGGGAGAAAGGGAGTTTGGCTGTTAGTAATGCTGAGAGGCAATATAGAAAATTGGGCCTCCGCGGCGCACCAAGCTGTACTAGGAGCTCGAAACCAAAATATAATTTTTTGCAAGTTTGCCGTCCAATAATAAAACATGAAGTTTGGGAGAGCGAGACCACCCTTCCGCCTAGGCCTTTCAAAGAATGTTTTACAGAGTCTTGAGGGTTTGCCTCCCCATATAAAACTTAAAAGTAACTCATCTACTGAGTGGAAGAAGGACTTTGGGAGAAAAAATGGAAGACTTTGGAATAAGTATAAAAATCTGGGCAACACATTCATCTTAATACAGCTAATTTTATCAGCTAAGGATAGGTGAATAGTACTTACCCTTATACAGACCAGAAAATGTAGGGGTGACATTGATTCTGAGATACTTAAACCCAGATTGAGAAATACAAAAGGGCAAGTCTGCATCCCGAATTCGGTGAGCCTCGTCAATGATGGGGAAACACACACTTTTTGAGTAATTAATTTTGTATCCTGAGAATCCACTGAAGTCTCCGAAAATCTTTAAGATCACTGGTGTGCAAGTTAATGGGGCTGTTAGATAAATTAAAAGATCATCAGCATACAAAGAAAGTTTATAATCCATACCCATCCTTCTAATACCTTGTATAAACGGTGTGGTTCTAAGCTTTATTGAGAGAGGTTCTATTGCTAAAATAAATAGCAATGGGCTGAGGGGGCAGCCCTGACGTGTTCCCCTGGACTGAGGGAAATATTGGGAGTGTACTTTAATAGTGACTATTGCAGCCTTTGGAGAAGAATATAACAGTTGAATCCAGGACACAAATTTTGGTCCAAACCCAAATTTAGTCAATACATAAAAGAGGTAGCCTCATTCCACCCTGTCAAATGCCTTCTCCGCGTCCAGGGACACAACCACCTCTGGTGTGTCCCTAGACGTCGGAGAATGAACTACACTCAACAACCTGCGGATATTAATGAATGAATGGTGCCCTCTAACAAAACCTCTTTGGAAGAAATTTCTTCCAAAGAGTTTGTTGTTTGTGGCAGTTTGGTCCAGTATAAGTTGATATTACATCCAACCACGTAGTGAATAGTTTGTAAAATAGTTTGTAGAAATCTTCAACCGGGCTCCTTCCTTTTGGATTAATTCG
>JAQLOL010014412.1:0-11451 GCA_029783665.1 Naso thynnoides
GAGGGGGCTGTGAGATGCCTTCCAAAAAAAAAAATAAAATTGCATATTTACCCATTATTGTAAATTCTGGTTACATTCTTTCTTAAAATACTTAAAAATAGCCTAATATCATGGCTGTTGTTCTTTTGTGTTGTATTGATGCCCATGTAAACCTAATAGTGAGTTTGTACAACGTTAGGCTTATGCCACCTCCAGGGTCGATAGGGGCCCCCAGTCTCTGGCACCGTTATTTTGGGGGCCGTGGGCTGAAAAGTTTGGGAACCCCTGGAGTAACACACATCACTTTGGACAATGGGAAATTATAGCCTAACAGACCCTTTTCCCTGTTTCCTGATATTTTATAGGCCTAACTTGAGGTAACACTTTAAAATAGCCGAATATTTTGTCATCTTTAACTAATGAAAGTAAACAGGCTTTCTGACAGTTACAGTTCTTTGCTGGATTATGTCTTTCGTCCGTAATTTTGGTTGTTTATTGCCACTGTACAAATGTAGCCTAATGAAACTTCAACCGTTTCCAGGTTGGCCTGCTGACCAACCCACCATCAAACAAGTAGTTGCAGTTGCCGGCAAAGATGTCACGCTGCCATGTGGATCTGTCTCTGGCTCATCATGCGTCATGACGGTGGACTGGTCCCTGAAACGTCAGGATGGTTCGCCCAAGCAGACGGTTTATGCTCTGCGTGATGGCAGTATTTTGGCAAAGGAGCAACTGAGGCAGTACCGCGGGCGGACGGCCATCACGAGGGACGGCTCCTTGACATTGCTCAGAGTCCAAAGGCGGGACGAAGACACCTACCGGTAGGTTACGACACGGTGATGTTTCCCATTTTCAGCGGACTGCTGCCGTCCACCCCAACAGCTATCAGACTTTATTACAACATGTCATTAAGTAACACTGTTTGTGTCTGTCACATCACCCATCATCACTTTCACCATACAGCATCAGATTTTAGGCTACCGGAAGGTAACTGTCTCATGAGGCTAGTTAGCTTAAAACAGCGTGCTCATGTTGCCCGGGCTTCCAGTTTTTTTCTGTCTTCCTACAGGCTGTGTGTCAGCCTTCATTTCATATCTTACGAAACCCGGGAGGTGACATCGAAAGGCTTTGGCTTTGTTTTTTAAAAAGGCACACACGATTTCTGTTTAGCGCACCCATTGTTTAACCTGCACACGCGTTTTGTGAAAACGGGTGTGCGATTTAGCAATGTGCACTGGCCTTTTATTTGTATTTTGCGCCTCTGTTTTATAAACGCGTTTGCAATTTATAAGACAGGCGCAGGAAATGGAAAACCGCATCTAAATTTGTTTCAGTAAAGACGCACTGTCAACTAACAAAAACGCGTGTGCAATTTATAAAACGCATGTGTGATTTATATAACGGGCTACTCGAAATAAAGGTCATGTGTGTGTTTAAAATAACACTTCCATGCCACCTCCGGGCCGTGGCGCCTGCCGAAAACATTTTGTGGGGGGGCCAAATTGGGCCAGTGAAAATTTTGGGGTGGCCATGGAGGCACGCTAAAAAAACTACACAGCACAAGACAAAGACACTATAGTATGTACGTACATTGTATTCCATTCCTTGGCTGATCTCAGTGTCGCGCCCTCAAGCAGTTTGTCACGTGCCATTGACTTTGTCAATTATGTCACACCACAAATAAAAAAGTCACTTTTGGTGTGTACACAGCTTCAGATGTGGTGCCAAATTCCAAGTGCACTTGCAAAAGTGTCCTGCTGTGGCCAGAAACAAGAAATTTTTGTTCCACCTTAAATGTAGCCTATCATAACAGATTCATAAAGGGTTTGCCATCGGGCTTGTCCATTTTATATATATATATTTACGCTATAGACTTTTATCCTTTTTAACATGCCTTTTTTCAGTTTTATGCAAGCCAAATTTCAGTGTAGGCTACATAGTCTGTGTATTTTTTAGTTTTTTAAAATTCATATTTCAATAGCCTATATTATTGCTTCATTTACTATTCTAATGTCGTTTTATATTTGCTTTATTACATGTCCTCTTATTTTTAGCTGCTGTAGTTGCAAATTTTGGCTCAACTTTTCCAAATAGGCCCATAAAGAAATGCTAGCTGTCAATAAATTCTCAAACTTACAGTGCTGGTGTTAATGCGTCATCTGGGTTATAACAGAGATTAACTGCTTAGAAAAAGGGAGGAATGGAGAGGAAAAGGGGAATTTTTCTGCTATTTTTTGTTTGAAGTTTGGTTCTCCTTGTAGCCTAATGAAATTTTTTTCACATTTGAATCAGTAAAGTTTTAACCTTAACTTATGTTTTCTCGTTCATTTTCCTGATCCAGGTGTTTCATTAATGGAGATCAACCCAATGCCGTGTCGGTTTCTGTCATTGTTGGTAAGATAATATTACTAAAAATACCAGCATGAAGGCTGTGAGGCAGCAAAACATTACTCTGTGCTAACATTAGCATGCTAGCATGCTCACAGTGAGGCCTTATTATGGATCCCACTGCTTTTCTCTACACTCCATCTCTGACTGACTGGCTGCCGTACCTCTGATTGGCTCACACTTGTTCCTACCCAGTTAAAATCTTCACACCTGAAGCTAATCAAAAAAAGCAGTGGGATCTAAAATAAAGCCACAGTGATGATACGAACATGCTGATATATTTACCTAATTAGTTTAGCATGCTAGCATGCTAGCATTAGTTTAAGAGAGGCCATTTAGAACTTGGCTTGAGCACATTTGTAATAGATGACACTATATGTTACTATGTTGCAATAAATGTTCGTAGACTACAGTGCACATCCTTGATTAAAACATAGTTCAGTGCGTTTCATAGTCCAATACAGTGGTTCCCAAAGTGGGGGTCCCCCGCTGTGTGGTCCCCAGTCTCTGGAACCGTTATTTTGGGGATTGCGGTCTGAAAAGTTTGGGAACACCTGGTCCAATACAAAGCAGTTCTCTTGAAGAGGCAAAGAAGCATTCCATCACAATCCATCCATTTTTTTAGAGATGTTTCATTAATAGACATTGTTGGAGCAAAAAGTCAGAGGATCAGCAGAGTCAGAGGGATTTCTTGTGCAAAAACATTATCTTAGTCAGTCCAGTGGTTGTTAAAATATTTAACAGATTTAGGTCAAAGTAATTTACTGATGGACACATCACTATAAAAACTATAACACTAAAAGAAAATCTGCAAAAATGCAGAGAAAATAATACGTATGTCAGACTTTTCTACTAATAAACAGAATAAATGCATCCATGTATACAGACGAGACCCTAAACAAACTGTGCTGACAAGTGTTTGTTTGTGTTTTTTTTTGTCCAGCCGAGGCGTCTGATGTGAATTTAACTATCCAGCGAACTTTGGACAACCACTTAATCGTACGCTGTGAGTCGAGCGGCTGGAGCCCAAAGCCGACGATTTCTCTGCTGGACTCCGGAGGGAGCGAGCTGACAGCAGAAAATCACACTTCAGTCAGACCGGACGGCCTCTACTTTGTGTCGGCGCACCTTAAAGTGACCGCAGCTGCAGGTAGTTTAACCAAAGAGTCTGTTACCTCAGCCTGAATGTGACTGAGGTGCATGAAATTAAATTAAAAAAAATTAAGACAAAGTCAAGATGGAAATGAGCATAATGAAATATGAAATATGATTTGTGTATATAACTTTTTTTTCCCCCCTGAACCAGCAGCAACCCCCAGAAACTGGACTTTGATCTGTAGAGTGGAAATACCTGGAATGAATGTGTCGAAAGAGACCAAGATTTCAGTCACTGGTAATAGTTTTTATCTCAACTCATCTTTACTTATTTTTAGAAGTTTCAGAAGAATTAAAACTCTTTTTAGCCGAGTGGCCATAAGACAACAGCACATGGAGGCTTCTTCTCTTTGCCAGTGCTAAAAAATATTCAGAGCCTTTGTTAACCTAAGTTAAAGTACCAATAATATAAATTCAAATGCTTCACCAGAAGTAAAAAACCCTGCGTGCGTCATTTTGATGGCATACTGATGGGTTTTGTAGGTGCAGTTTAGTTTTCCATTTGAATTACCAGCCAAATCAAGACCACTGTTCATAATTAGCAGCCTTTTTACATGAACGTTGTTGGGGTTTTTTTTACACTTCATGCGGCATCTGACATTCTTTTGTTTGCAGATGAGTTCAAGCCAAGTCCGAAGAGTGAGGCATCATGTCGTCATCACGTGACAGGTCTTGTTGTCAGTGTTATTTTCATCTTTGTCCTCCTCCTGATTATCTTCTTCAGGTGGAAGGGTCCAAAGTTGCTGCAGTCTTTGAGAGGTGGGTCTCTTCTGTGTTTTATATATATATATTTTTTTAAATATGACCAAACATACTTAAATCAAAAAGAGGGATTTAGAAATAAAGGTCTGGTGTCCTGTGCTGTTAAAGTGAATAGGCAAAGTACGGTGCAGTTATTTGATTCGGCATCCTTTTGACAGTGGAAATGCAAAAAATTGTGTATCGTACCAAACCGAACTGTACCGCTTAGTGGAAATGGGGTTTAAAAAGCCCTGGGCCCCTAGCAGAGAGTTTACGGTACATGAGAGAGGGGCTGGATTAAAAACAGGCTCTGCAGAAACACTCAGATATATTTCTGGCAGCTCTGACTCGTCCACTGCACCTCCTTGATGGTTAAAGCTCAAAGTGCAAATGGTGGGAAGCTTTGCTTTTTACACTTGATTCAGATTTCTGAAGAGATTGCTCTCTGCAGTTTCTGTTGGTTTCTAACATTCAGATTTCCACGTGACAAGAGCAAACTGAAAAACATAACACTTTACAGCATTCATAGTTTGGAAACGGTTAATTCATTGACCCTCTTCAGCAAGTCAAGTTACTTTAATTTTATTTATATTAATCACTCCCTGTTTTTTGATGCAAAATTTTAGTCTGATACCACAGAAATTAGCTAATGTATCTGCTTGCATCGATTCATATAATTAAAAAATTCCTGCCAAATATTTTGATAACAAGGAGTTCTTTATAGTGTAGTTTACAGTTTACGCTCCTGTATGTTGTGCAGTCTGATGTCATTTGATGTGCAGAAATGAGTTGGTGACTGAAAAGGCTGTTTCTGTTACGTTTTCTGCAAATTATGCAGCACGTATCCACAGCCTCATGTGTAGGACCTCAGAAGAGCCGCTTCTTCCGGGCAGGTCAGATCCTTCAGGTAAGTCAACTTGAAGACTGATCAAAAACCTGTGCAAAAAAAGTAGATGGGGACTGAGACTGATGTTTCCTGTTTGTGTCCTGCCGGGACTGATATAAATCAATTGCCCAGTAAAGTCTCACGGTGAATAAATATCTTTTTTTGTATCGCCACAGTTCCATTAAGTTAAAAGAGTGAGACACCCGTGGCTCCTTCGGGGAAAATGACTTCTCAATAGGACAGAAACAGCCGAGGACGTCCGCGATGGCTTCACTGTCATTAGAAATGAAAGGACAGAGTCAGATAGTCACAGATGTGATGGTGTCTGTCCTCGTGTGTTTCAGAGAGTTTTGGAGATATCAACGAAGTGAAACCATCAGGAGCTTCCGACGCCACAGCGAGATCATACAATCTGAGCAGCAGAGGTCAGTTAAGTAACGATCGAAGAGGGAGGCGGGGGCTGATATCCTCGCGCTTTAACTCGGGATAGATTGATTGTTCAAACTTCTTAAAACTGCTGCGCTTGTTGAAGTCATCAGAGTCACGTGTCTGACTCTTTGTTTCAGGGGTTGAAGCCTCCGAGGAACTAGCAAAGAGAGACCTGAAGAAGATGAACCAGTTCAAAGAGACAATCATCAAAGTGGGAGTAAAGTGTGTACTTCAGAGTTTTTTCAATCTTTGACCTCTGTGGCTGTTTTGCTTGTTTCTGTAACTCTCAGGTGCGCCTGTTGGTTGAAGAACTGTAGCTGAACCTCAGTATTTAGTTGTCCTTGGAATTAAGGGAGACTGGGTTGACAATTATCCAAAACAATTTTGCCACAAAAAGTGCACAACGACACTCCCCTGCAGATATTATGCCATATGGCTCTACTGGAGCCCACTGTACAAAATATAACAGAAATCTGTTCAAGAAATTGGGTGATAAAAATTCCAGCTGTTGTGGATTAAATAGGCTGACTGTTAAATCTGCTTGTTTTCAGTGCGATCTTTGATTACAGAATCACTGAATTCGCTGCTGTCGTCTCTGCAGCCTTAATGTCCACCCCGCCCTGATCGCTGGTATCATCTCGAGACAGTCTGCCGCTGGAGAAAAACTGGGGAATGATGGCTACGGACAGAAGGACTCAAACTGCTTCGGCCTCATGCAGGTGTGTGTTGGCGTCGGCCGTGCGTTCGTCACATCCCGCTACATTTCGGCCACAGACTTAAGTTGCGCGAAGGAAACATCGCGGACAAAAACTGGGAACACAGAAAACATGAAACAAATGATTTTATGATTTGACGGTTTTACGGCACGGCCTGCTGGATGTTATAACCGGACACTCTCCTCCTCAGTGCTGTTGTAACACTAATTTCAGGCTTTGGCGTTGTGTGTGTGCAAGTAATTGTTGCAGGAGAGGAAGTACAATTTAACTTAAAATAATAATCCTAATGTGCTTTGCTTTGAAATAGATCCTTCTCTCATGTGGAACAACAACCACCCCAGAAGCTTGATACCAAACTCTGTAATAATTTTGAGCTTACATAACATAGATAAATAATGATAGTAATAAAAGGATTAAAAATGAAAAAGGAAAATTATCCCTTCTATGCCATAAATAAATCAATCAATTCAGGAGCCCCAAAGTCAGGCCTTAGTTAGATCCACCTCCCTCGCTCCACAGTTATGTGTGTATCACCATACAGAACAACAACAACCACCTTTTCTTCAAATCGCTTATTACAGCTCATAAATCACAAGAAAAGTTCAAAAGATTTGACCTTTTCTTAGTTTTCACTGAACATTGCAGAGCAAACAGCATATAGCATATTTTCAGCCAGGTTAGAAGACCGAAGCTCGCCGTGTGACTGCAGACTTCCTGTTTAAGGGGCCGGAAAGAGCGACAAAAAGTTCATCTGAAGTTCACCTCTGAAGTGCGGTACGATTTTGCAACAGTGATCAACTAAGTTGTGCAATTGATTCGACGTGTGAAGATGATTCGTTGAAATTGAACGTCATAAATTTTTCTCATCATTTCTGTAAATGGATATTATTACCTATATGTCTGATGGGTAAAGGACAGTGTTTGTCCTGTCACGTTTGGTCCTTTTTTCCTTCTTTACGACTATTTTTATTTTTTAAAAGGGAAGCTTTAGTTTGTGGTAATAAAAAAAAAAAGATGTGTAACCTGTTGGACTGTGGACGTTGTGATCGGTTAATTTGTTCCTATGGTGCAGATCAATAAGCATTACCATGCAGTGAAAGGGAGCGCGTACGGCTGGGAGCACGTGGATCAAGGAGCCACCTACATCATCCAGCTCATCAAGACCATGAGGAGGGAGAAGCAAGACTGGAGCAAAGAACAGCAGCTGACAGGTAAAAACGTGTTCTCGCTTTGCGCTGCTGAAGCTTCAACCGCGAGAATCCATCTTGAACGCTGCACATTTGGGTTAAAGCCAAAGGCAACATGGTCCACCCACAAGCAGCCTTAAAGCTCATGGAGGAGCTCATGTTATAGCTGCTTTGTTTCATCTGTAGAAAAACTAAACAAAAACAAACTCAGCCTGGATTTTGAGCTCTGTAAGCTCTGCCTGTCTTTAAAGCGACTACAAGGAACTTTCCGGTTTTTTTTTACTGTAGCGCCCCCTTTGACACAAGGGCCTATCGTTGCAAATATCTTTTTTAGCACGTGCCAGGCAGGCAGAACTCAGCATTACACCGGCAACACATACATTTGTTTTGGAAATGAGTGTAAGAGAGACGGCAGGATGGCTCATGATGAGGTAATGTATTTATAAGTGCCTGAGCAATAAGTTTTAAGTCAGTTGTGTGGCAGTAATGTCCCCTGAGACCTATTGCCTCTATTCTTCTGTAGGCTAATGTTACACAGCCATCCGCATTAACGTTACATGCTAAGGTGCAAACTAACATAGGCACAGAATATAATTATGTTATTGTCATTGCACAGAACAACAATTAAAAAAAAAAAAAAAAAAGGTTATGCAGGGATTCTGACCCATCCACAGGCTTTGATAGTAACTACATTAAACCAGCAGTCTTTTCGCTGAGGGTCTCGTTTGCTGTTACGGGAAAGTTAGAATCGTCAGAGGAATCACGAGATTGTTTCAGAAATACTTAAAAGTTCCTTGTAGTCACTTTAAATGCTGAAGTTCTGTGATGGAGTTGGAGTCCTGTTAAAGTTGGTCAGAGGTGTTCTGGGAAACGTAGGATTGATGAGGGCACAGTGGACGACTCTGATGATTGTTGGCGCGTGTCTTCACTGTGTTTCAGGTGCGTTGGCTTGTTACGTGGCAGGTGAGGAAAAAATCATTCCCTTGGAGTATGATATGATTGACACCGTGACGCCCAACGGGGACTTCATCAATGACGTGATGGCCAGAGCCCAGTGGTTCGCCAGAGAAGGCTACAATTTTGAGCAATTTGTCGTCGTGTGAGAAAGTGGGTGATCTCTTGCTAGAAAAGTAATGACCAAGTAAAAAGTGACAAGGTGCGCTCAAAGTGTGGGAGGTGCTTATAAACACAATAACAAACGCAGCAAAGGAGCTGATAATAAATGTGATAAATAATAATATTTATGATCCAAATAATTTTGGATCATTTTGAAACTGTGAAGTCATGAAGGGATGTCAGCTGACCCACATTTATTTAAGCACCACGACATGTAGCTGCAGCTAACAAAGACTTCCGCCACAGATTAATTCCAGTTTTTCTGACCAAAAGAATAAATTTAGTCACACAATGAAAGCTGCAACTAGAGAATTATGCTGTTATGGTTGAAAATTTACTTTAATAGAGCTAAAAATTACTATTGTATTTGTTGATTAGTTGCTCAACTAAAAATTAATCAACACCTAATTTATTACTTTTTACTGTGACGTTGGTTAGTTGGATGAAACACACGTGAATGAGTCTACCTAGACTTTAGCAAACTGTGATAGTGTTGATTGTTTTTGATATTTTATAGACAAAGAACTCATTAATTAAGTGATGAAAACGAAGTACAGCTGCAGACCTTAATCATAAATCGACTGATTGTGTCAGCTGGACACTGTTTGTTAGTCGCCTCCTGGTTAAAACTTGACACCCTAAAATGTGTTTTAGCTCCACTTTAACCATAAAACTTTGTTTATGGAAACTGAATGTATATTTTGTGAATTTTCAGTGTTACATTTTTGTGTGTTTTAGAGTGCAAATACTTGTTTTTTTCATGCAAAATTTCGGCTAAAGAACAAAAATGATGATGAGGCAAGTTTTGTTGAAGGTCAGTCAGAATCTGAAATCATGTTTTTTTTTAAAATGGTAACAGTAACTTCTGTAAATGTGAAGGACTTCAGACTTAGTGTGATGGAAATACACTCACAGCCTTAAATCACATCTTTACAGATTGACGCAGAGTACTGCAAGAGAACAAAAGAAAGAAACGTAGCCATTTTATCAATTGAAAATAGAGGGAGCGCAGGGTATCTCATGATTTCTTCTCTTTTTTGAAATTAAAAAGTGTTTGCAAAGTTTGACGTTTAAATCAAATGTTTCTGCGGACAGCAAAGCAGCTGCTCCTCTTTTGCCAAAATCCCGAAAAATGTTGAATGTAAAGGTTAGACTTAGCTCTGAGAAACATTTTTCTACTCACTTTAAAGCTTCAACCTGCTGCTGAAAAAAACAAATATTTCAAGGGGCTGTGTGACCAAAGAATGGCTTATGACATACTGAACTTACAGTGGGTAGCATGTCCAGAGTTTTAATTTAATTTCATTAGAAGGTGGTTTTAGTTGAAGAGAAATAAGTTCTGATGAGTGGACCCATGTTAGCATCCTCGCTAAAGTAGCTAGCAAAGACTGGCTGTAGCACACAGTTAGATTAGAGCCTTTGCCAAGTGAGCCTTGTACTGAACTTGTTAGTTGAATTTTTTAATGTAAAAAATGAAGACGGTCTGCAAAAAATCATGTCTGTATATTTGTGTAAAAGCTCATTTTGAAGTCCTGTTTGCAGCACCTCAAGGTCATGAAAAAAGAAATTTATTTTTAATCATTGTTATTTTAATCATGACTTATGATATTAGGTTGGTATCTTGTTTGCTAAATAAATAGTAATGTGCCAGGGCACATTAACATACTGTGAATATCTATTTAAAAAAGGTTTGTTTTGTCAATTTTAAAACATACAGATGTCTTTCAGAGTTTATATTTCTTCAACAAAGTACTGTAATTTATTAAAATGCAAGTTAAAACTTGAAACTTGAAAATCTGTCCAATTATACGGTTATGCTGCCAACATTTTTGATACCCTATTTTTTACAAGAATATTGGAATGTTTGGGGTTTTTTTAAAGGGGCATTTTATAAACTTTGCTATGCAGGTATGGATTTTGTGCCGTATTTTTTCAACTATCTGTCTTGTGGCATGTTTTTCTTTTCCTTCCTCTAGCATGTTTGGCTGGTACCTGTTTCATGAATGTTACGCCTAAATGTAAGAAGAATGTTAATACTTTACCAACAATAAAGTGACTGAAACTGAGGAAAATGGTGTCTTGTTTGTTTCATAGAACGCTTCCCACTGCAGGTTACAGCTTTTGACGAATCTCTTACACACAATCAAACAAAAAACTCAAATGTTGCATTTGACTAAAGGCTGTAGGCTCTCTGGTGCCACCTACTGGTCGCCTTAATTCCCGAGGACAAGTTTACAGCCCGATTTCCATTCTTGTGTATTGCATATGAGGAGTCAGAGATTTTTATCTTCACCAATATAAAAGTGATACAGTCTAACTTGCAAATTATGAAATCTTACATGTTAGGACTACATTAGTTATTGTATTGTTATTTATGTGTAGGTTGGAGGAGTTTAAAGGATTACTGGACTACTCCTTTGGTTTGTTATACTGCTGGATTATCTGCAAGAGAACAGCTGCTTCTCACCACAACCTGAGGAAACTCTAATTTGGGATCAACAGGATTTTTCGTAAGTGTTGCAGAACTTTTTGCTGAACTTGTGGTTGTTTTGAGGGAATATTTTTGGAAGTATTGGGAAATATTTGTCAGTAGTTTTTTTTGATACCTGCAACTTCTTACCTTTGTTTACTGTTGGATACAATTTATCCTTGACATAATAGGCCCAACAGTTGCATAGTTGTTTCTTCAACTTCTTCACATAATTTCAGTATTAGGCCTGTATTTATGTGTAAAAGTCAATGGGAAGAGTTGGCCATTAATGTGCTCTAATCCTTAGTTTTATTTCTAAGATCAGGTGATTTGTAAAAAAAAGTGACATGCTTCAATTTTTCCTGCACTGGTGAGATTTGAATA
>JAQLOL010014413.1:0-11450 GCA_029783665.1 Naso thynnoides
GATTGTTTTATAGCCTAACCAAAATGTTACGTTAATAAATAATCATTTTAACTGCCCTGAATCTGCCCAGCACTCGCAGCCTCATTGGATGGAAGGAGGAAAAGGGGAGGGCGGGGGTGATTGACAGCTGTGACCGCCAATTGCCAGGTCTTCTCAGGTACTAACACAACCCAGCCTTTCACTATCAGAGCCCTGAGCCCCAAGACAAACTCTCCCAGTTCTGAACCAGCCCCGAGGTCACTTCTTGGAAATGGACCCGAGGCATGAGCCGGGTTGAGTCGGAACCTCTGGTTTTCGGGCTGTTGGGTTTTTTCTGAAGGCCTCTACTGTCAGCACTTTTTTGCCCATTAAAGCGTGGGTCTTTCTGGGTCTTTGATTTCGATTTTGGACTCTTATAGAGCAGCAAGAAACAACTGACCGCACAGTTAAGTCTGTAGATCTTCAGAAAACTGTGACTTATGCCCTCTGTCTCCCATCTATTTTATGCACTCTCAAAACAGTCTGTGGATTCCTCCTCCTCCTCTTCCTTTTCCACCTCTGTTTATACCTCTGCACTCCACTCACCACCCTTTTTGTCTGATTACTGACACAAAAATAAACAAAGGTAGTACACTGAAATATGTTACTTACAGATTACACTTGACTCTTCATCACGAAGAATCAAGCGCAAACTTGTAGGAGCAGTGGTCTTTTAGCTGTAGATTAGCCATTAATCCGGTTGATGTGCTCATGTTGAGGAAGTAAATCTACAGAGTGGTATTTTTCTTTTGTTGGCCAAGGAATGGAAACGCTATCAACTTTTGTCTGGTGCTTGCCTCTATGGGAAAGTAATCTGCTGGGCTGCCAACTTTTCAGAAAACCCTTGAGGGAGAAAGGAAGGATTTTTTTGAGGGGGCAGGGGGGATGGAGGGATATATACATATTTTGGCTAAAACAATCTCCAATTATGTGTGTATTCCATAAATTTAGATGGGAAAGAAGAATCTTGCATATGTTCCAGGGTTCCAGGGTGCAGCCATTTGGGATTTGGGTTGCACATGCAACCAAAAGTCTGTGAAGTACAATTTAAAATTTTTCTTGGCCACACTGGTGCACTAGTCTGTTTATTTGTGGTGTAGTCAGGGTCCAAAATTAACAGTCCCTGGTACACAGCACTCTACATGAGAAAACACTATCTGTAGCATGCAGTGTTAGTTGCTGCTAATGCTAACAGAACACTTCCTACAGATGCAGCTTCACATTGATGCATTTAATTGGCTAAACGCGAGCTGACCTTTATTTTGAAGGAGGCTAGTCATAGGAAATGTTAAGTGTTCAGTAGCTTGAATACTGACTGCTAGTAACTGCTATCGATCCTCATAAATGTGTCCTCAGAGCAAAACAGTCATTTTCAACATTTGTTCATAGCACATCAATTTTGAATATTTTCATACTATCTGTGAAAGTAATGGATCAAGAACAGAGCTGTAGATATGAGCTCCAGGCTAGAGGTGAGCTAACAAATCCCTCCGTCAGTCAAGTAACCAAGTTCTCCATTAGCATCCAAAATATTGTGAAATAACCTATTATGTGCTGTCTGCATCTTGCTTCGACAACTAATACTCTGCCATCGTCATATTACAAGTGAATTATGACTCTGTCTTCAGCAACTTTGTGCTGTGACTCTCCTGCTGCTGCACAGATCGACTGGTGGGATCTACTGCTAGTCAAGTAACTTGGGTGTAAATGAAATCCTGGAGGACTGGAAATCAGTCTTTGTAATTTCCCTGTTTAAAGGAGGGTATGCCACTGTTTTAAGTAATTACAAACTGACATCCAAACTGTCCAGCTCTATTTTGTCTGTCTGTCCTTGATGACAACCTGCCTTTTAAGTGTGTTCAGTATGTTGCCAAAAGCTTAAGGTTTTACTGGGATTTTATTACAGAAAAAAGTCCTGTTTCTCTTTTTATTTCGGAAAGGGGCTCGAAGCTGCATTTTTACCTGTTCTTGATTACAGTGATGTACTGTACATGAATGCCTTTGCTAAAAGTTTTCACATGCTGGACAATGTGCATCATCATGCTCTGAGGTTTACTGCTAAATGTGGATTTCTTATTCACCATTATATTTTATATTCTAAAGTCAAAGGGACTTCTCTAAGTACATGCCGGCCTGCTCACTGGTAAATTTTCATTTACAAGGCCATCTGGGCCATGATTCCGGTCTACCTTTCCACTCTGCTAACCTTAGAGGACGGAATCCATGACCTTCTATCCTCTGATGTTGTGCAGTTTGTTGTTCCCAAAGTACGAACTGAAACTGCAGAACTTGGTCACTCTTGGTGGTTTTATGTAAGAAACTGGAATCCACACTTTCTGTATGTAACTGTGTTAACTGAGGTTTTATTTATTGTTTTTGTTATTTAATTTGTTTTTGTTATGTGTGTTATTTGTTATTTAACGTGCACTGTATGAGATTTACTGTTTTTTGTCACCTGAAACTGACTGTAGCTAACAGCTGGGACTAACCTGGCTGAATAAAGGTTAAATAAAAGTGAAAGAAAAAGATGTGATGTGATCATTTCTGACGGTACACATATTGTGTGTGAAAACTACTTTTTATGCTCAAAATTTTATTATTTTTGTGCTACTGTGTTGCTTCCTGACCATAATAAAATCCCTAATTCTGCGATCTGTTTAGTCAGTCATTCATGGATTTCATGGATTTGTTCCTTCTGATTAATGAAACGTGTATGTGTCTGCTCTAGCACCCCCCTTTGGCTGATCTATGTAAGATTCAGGCCAAGGCCTTGTGGCATGACCCCCTACCATTCTGCCAAGTTCCATAAATAATGCCACCTTTTATCAAAAAGCCAGATGGAGATGGAATTTTAGATATTGGTCCCTGGATTGTGTTTACTGAATTTCGTGCACACTGGTGAGAATTCCTAGGGGGAGTACAATATTAAGTGTTTTTCACAAAATTCAAATGGTGGAAAATCTCTTGACCAGAAGAAACATTGCCTGTGGTTGTGCATGAACAAGTCCACCTTCTACCTTCTCTTCACTTCCTCTGTTGTTCTTTCTTTCTAACATTATATTAAAGCAGAGATTTTATTCATTCAGAAACACATAAAAACCTGAAACAGCCCAAAAATCTTATTTTTCCACATAAAGACGTCACCTGATGCTTTGACTTCTGGTGGAAAATCTCATGACCAGAAGTAATGGGCTCTTGAAACAGAATTGTTCCTTGTGATTAATGGAATATTTGAGCTAAGTTTAATGACTCTAGGTCAAACGGGGCATAAGATACCCTTGTTCAGTGATTGTGTTTTTAACTGTTTGCTATAGCCAACTGACTAAGAAAAAAAAAAACTCAAAAAAGTAGTGTTCAATTAGATTTTGGTCTTTAAATATGGGGTCAAAATGTATTTGAAAATCACCCTGGGTACCACAGGGCTTTAAAAGTCTGAGAACAACTTTGACATTGTAAGATTAAGCAATTTGTGCTGAGAGAAAGACACTTCAGCACTAACTGGGGTCATCAGCTTTGCAGTCACAGGGCAAAACTTCTTGTTTAAGAGGGGAGCAATGCAGGCAGACAACCACACCTTCCAACACCCCCCAATCTTTCAACTCACATATTTATTCATGGTCTCTTTGTTTTCACAGCACAGAATAAATGGCTCATGTGACATAGCACTAGTCTGCACATTATCAACGCAGGCAATAAGTCATCATTAAGCCCACTCATATCCACAAATCAACCCCCTGACCCTCCACTGTTCAAAACCAGCTTGACCCTATTTGCATTCAGTTTACAGTTTAACTATGAAAGTCAGATGCTGAATCAATACATAGATCAATCTTTTTCAGACTTAAGTTAGAAATTTTTAAGTCACTTTAACAGTTGACTATACAAATTGCGTCAACATTCATGTTAATTGTGCAACAATTTATGTATACATAGTACTTAGTACTGTGACAGCTACAGGTACAGTTACTTTATTGGTCGATATACAGAACACATAATGAATTGTGGTTCACTGTTAGAGTTTACATTATCAGTAAATTAGGACACATCATCCTTATTTAACAGTTTAATAATACTCTGTACTTCAGTCACTCACTGTACTGGATGAACTCTGACTCTTAACTTTAAACAATAATTTGTACTTTTCTTAAAAAAAAAAATCAACATCCATTTTCATGGAGTCTTTAAACTACTTATAAAACTAAAAATACACATAACATATCACATAAATTTATTATAAATATGATGCTGGGAATCATATAAAATGTGATAAGTATGTGAATTTATATCAATGTGGACCTAAAAGATCCCCTACAAAAAGTCCGGCATGTCTAATGCAGAATTCTCAAAACATTTTGTCTTTACCCTAGGGCATAAATGTTCCCAGCTACGAGTTTCCTCTTAAAACCTGTTCATAACGTTGTTCAGACCAACTTTTACTAAAGACTTGGTCAAACTATTTAACTAATAAAAAAGGCAATGTTTACCCTGGTGCTGTTAAATGATGACATGTTTCATGAAACTGTGATTGGCTGTCTTGGTTCTTGTGCTGTTTTGGGTCTCTGTCAGTGAATTCATGTTCAACATACTGTAGGAAGGTTATTGCCATATCCCAGTAAAGACTTTTAAATAGAATGCAGGTCACAAGTCACTAACAAGAAACAAAGTAACAAAAAAAACTAACAAAAAGTTTATGTGCCACTGACTACTGAAGTACCTGTACAGAAAATTGTCAGTATTTTAGCAACTCGTTTATAATTAGTATCCATAATTGGTATCCACATAAGAACCCTTGTAATTTTGAGACTACAATAAGCATGGCTGATAGCAAGAGATGCAAACACAAAAATTAATAATTAGCTGCAAGAACAGCTTTTACTTCTTTTACATGAAGTGTCTAATTGGAATTTTTTTTTTTTTTTTTTGAAAAAGGAGGCTCAGCAGGGCTGGAGGGGAGCATTTACCTTGCAATTTGTTGAAATAACTTGATGTCTGGTATTATTAGTCTGTTTCTGTTGGTTGGCAAAGTAAATGGATCTTTGACTAGATCTATGATCATAATACTCTTGCAGTTAATATGGTACTATTTTAAATGCTCAGTATCATTAAAGGTTTTTTTAAATGTTGTTGATTAAGAAGTGAATTATCAGCGACAGTCATTTCAGGATTGTTTGTGACTGGCTCTTAGTAACCACAAAGTCCCTTTTACTACTTCTGATTTTTAGATTTAGGACCTAGTTTTAGCACTACAATGTTTAATGGAAAAAAATAATCTTAACAATCGAAAATTTAGGAGTCCTAAAATTAGGACTGATGTGCTTATTTTTTTTAGTGATACTCCTAAATCAGCAAGTTAGGAGCCACTTAAGCCTTTAAGCCCAGCTGCTGACCTCAGAGTCAGATCTCAGATAATTAGTGCAGGGGGGTCAACAATAGGACCTGCATTATCATGAGGCACAAATTTTTAAGAGTTCACCCTTTCTTCCCTTAGAAGTACTTATTTACAACTCAGCCTTTTTATAGCTTATAATGCATTTAAAGTGGTTCATATACTGACTTTTAATATATCCACTTCCAACACATTGTTAATAACATGAAAAATACGACATTCAAACATGTAAATAATAGTAAGTTATTATCAACAGAGACCAAATGAGCATTATTGAGGAGTTTGATGACACTTTGGTCTGAATGAGAATGAGTTGACAGGAAACCTTTTAATCAAGACTGAAACCTGATCCTGTCGGTGGGCCTACTCTCGTGGTGACCTTGCTGTTTGGTCCCAAGAGCTCACTAAAGCTGCTGTTCTACTTACAGTGCTGTGGTGTGTAGTCAGCAGGCACCTCAGACAGGGCCAATATAGTGGGTGCTGCTGACGAATCTCAGAGCCAGCAGACTGGAGGAGCTGAGCACATGATGGGCAGGCTGTGCTCATCTGGGGTTGAAGGACTGAAAACAGGTTTCACTAAGCACTACAGGATCTCACGAGGACTTAGATTTGAAGTGTCACAAGAAAAAGAACACACATTTGCTTCACCTTAATTGGTATATTGTAGCAATCTAACTTCAATGGCTCATTGGTTGTTTCATTTCTGCACTTAATCTGTAAGGTCCTATTGACAACTTTAATTTACTACCACAGAGAGTCTTGATCACTAATGACAGAGAGATACCAGGTGGTACAAATGTCATTCTACTCACAAGTCTAAAGCTATCCTAGACAGAGGCAAGCAAATATCATTTTAGACCCAATAGAATTATTTAATAAATCTCATTCACAATAAATAATAATTTTGGGAGACAATATTTTTATTCTGCTCCTTTTGAAAAACTGTGGATGTATTTTTTTTTGGTACTACTCTAAATTAAGCATATTCTTATAAAGGGTTATAAATGGTTTATAAATTAGGTTATATATACCTTATAGTTCATTAACAGACAGTTAAAAACAGGTTATAAGGCTCCCTTTGCAGTTATAAATGTTGGTAATTCATTAGTAAATGGTCATATAAATGAGATGCAAAGAGGCATCAACATTTGATAGGTAGAGAATCAACTCAGTGAACACAGGATACCAGAGAAGTTTTAGGCTTGGCACGGGTATCTGAAACTGGGAACACGAATGGGTGAGTAGGACACCAAACAAAGTAAGGTTGACAACTTCACCACATCTGGAATGTTGTCCTACAGAAGATACCAAGGTAGGTAATTACTAGGCAGTTGCTTACTTTACCTTTCTGATAAGAAAGGGCACCTCTATTCAAACATAATTCTATTGGTAGATAACAATTATCCCATGAGGAAGACAGTTAAACATGCTGACTGTAGTCCAGTAGTTTTAAGTCAAAATGGGGGTCAACCTCAAACAAATTGCAACAGAAGCAAACTCAACTGATTTTGTATCCTCAACATGTCCTGAGTGAGGGAAAAAAAGCCCCGAAGAATCCCAGTAGGGGAAAGTTTTGAAAAAGACCAAAATATAGCCCATTCATACACCTATTAATTATTTTTCTCAAGTGAATAGGGTAATATTTTTAACATTTAGATATCACCATGAAAATTACTGAGTTGATTACTTACATTAAGACAAACAAAAAATGTATTGCAAGTTTTTTGAAATTCTTTGTTAACATGGGAAAATTTGCATAAATTATTTTAAATTCCACCATTTTGACTGCACGGGTATAAAGGTGCTGTGGTGGTACCAGCATGAAAACTATGGTAATAGGGGATGACACAGATCTCTTAGTCCTTCTCTGCTATCATGCAAGCATGGATTCCCATGATCTATTTCTCTGTAGTGAGTCGAAGAAGAACACAAAGATTCCTCACATGTGGAACATCAAGGCTACAAAAGAACAGCTTGGTCCAGACATACGTAAACATATCTTGTTCGTACATGCAGTCCTGGGATGTGACACAACATTTCGTCTTCATGGGATCGGGAAGGGAGTATCGCTCAAGAAATTCAAAGAATCTGACGTGTTTTGTGAGCAAGCCAAGGTGTTCTATGAACATTCAGCTTCCACAGATGATGTAGCAGCAACAGGAGAGAAAGCTTGGGTGATTCTGTATAATGGTAGATCTAATGACACCCTGGACTCCCTCCGCTATCATCAGTTCTGTGAGAAGGTGACATCCAGTTCGACTTGTATTCAGCCACAGGTCTTACCACCAACATCAGGAGCAGCAAAGTACCACAGCCTGCGAGTGTACTTACAAGTACAAGAATGGAAGAATGGCACAAAACGGGATGATAAAGTGTATTTTATCTTACAGATGGACTTTGTCCTATGGAGTAGGGATGGCACAAGACTGGTGAGGGATTTGTGCCAATTAAGACAACACTACCCCCTGCTCCTGAGAAGCTCATGAAGGTCATATGGTGCAACTGCCAGTCTGACTGCAGCACCATCAGATGCAGTTGTAAAAAAAACAATATAGAGTGCACCCCGGCCTGTGGATACTGCAGGGGAGTGAGCCGCACAAACTCAATGCAGATGACCTGTGACAAGGACGAAGATGAGATTCTGTAGTTGTGCATTGTGTATGTTTGATCCAGCCACTTTTTATTTTACCTTCCTTTTGTCTTTTGCATTCTCTTTACCCTTGCCTCCTGTTCTTCCCTCAGACTTATCTCCCAGAGACAGCCTCACGGACCCAGCCCCAAACCCCATCTCTGCATTAATAATTAATAAAGACTGGTTTAAAGTTCCTTCTTCCTCCCTGTCTCTATGCTAATGGGTAGCCTAAATGGGTTCCATTCAGACCGTAATATTAAGGTTTTTTTAACTGTCATATGTCAACAAGATTGAAAAAGACATTTTCACCTGCTTTACTCAGTGTTTAGCTCTGGTGGTGTATGTATGCAAATTAGCCATACGTAATTAGATTACGCACTAATTTCCCATGTTAACAAAGAATTTCAAAAAACTTGTAATACATTTTTTGTTTGTCTTAATGTAAGTAATCAACTCAGTAATTTTCATGGTGATATCTAAAGGTTAAAAATTTTACCCTATTCAAGTGAGAAAAATAATTAATAGGTGTACGAATGGGCTATATTTTGGTCTTTTTCAAAACTTTCCCCTACTGGGGTTCTTTGGGGCTTTTTTCCCTCACTGAGGACATGTTGAGGATGCAAAATCCGTTGAGTTTGCTTCTGTTGCAATTTGTTTAACCTTTTTTCATAAAATGACTGGACTACTGATAAATCGACATGATAAAGTAAGATAAAGAACTAGCGAGATCTAAGATTGAACAGAATAGATGCAGTGCAGCAGTAGTCTCACGATACAGACAATGGGAGATTTCCACCTACCGATCATCCGGGGATGTCAGAACGCAAGGCAGTTGCTGGGACAGTGGCGAGAACCGCCCCTAACAAAGCAATGTCCCTTACATTTATACGCCTTCCTGGAAATAGTCCGCTCCGCCTTTTCTCCTCTGTAGGGAAACAGACTAGCAATATAGCGAGTCACTTTGTAACAGGACAAAATTTCTTATAACAATGAAATGGATGTCCATAGCAACGATGGATTATTTGATTGCTCCACATCAGCTTTGCTACGTCCACAACATTGTGTGCCACAGCTCCCACGTAAAGGTACTGCTTTAGGTAGTCCGTCTCCTGGTGTAACTCTGTATGTCCTCTAAAGCCCATGTATAGTCGGATATATAAAGCTGGACAGATGAATCATGTCCTAATAAAAGACTATGTTTGTTTTAAATTGATGGAAATGTTTTGCCACAAATGCAGCATCAACAAACTTTGAAGGAGTTTTCTTTGGTGACTGTGACTGAGCTATCCTATGGTGCACGTGTTGCTGGTCGGACAGTGTTTACAAGCACAAGACTTCAGCAAGTCACTGGCCCCAATATGAAGGACCACCCTAAAGACTTAGAATTGGTTCTGCAAAGCAAGGGTTTTTTTAAACTCTGTAATTGTGTCCACCCGTTCAGCAACGAAAGCTGGGGGCATGTCATCAGTCTCTGGTTAAACGAACCATCTAGAGACTGACTTGTGAGTCCAGTGCAGCAGTAATTTGATCTTGCCAAATAGTGAGCCTGCACTGATGTATGTAGAAAATTGTTACAACTGTTTGACTTACAAGGTATTCATAACCTAATTTATAAGACATTTATAACAAATTGTTGTAACTTGTTTATTTATGAATTATAAATGGTTTATAAATTAGGTTATTAATAACTTATAACTCTTTATAAGGGTATACATTTTTTTTCCTCTACACATGAATGTTAAAATTATATACTTTAAATAAAGTCCAGGTTTATGTTAAAAGATACTTCACTTGTATTACAACTCGAGTCTTGACCCTGGAGACAGCTGTGTGACTAATTTATGCCAGCTCACGGTCCACGTACCTAGTTTTTTTTTTCCCACTGTTTTTTTTTCTTCCTCGTTTTTTTTTTTTTAAAGTTTTTAACTTCTGTGGTAAAACTGACATGCAGTCATAAAGGTGCTCAAAGAATGATAGGCTTTATGCACTGAATAATATGATTAAAAGCCCCAGAGCAAGTGGACATTGAGTTGAGATTGTTTTTGATAATATTCGAACTTATGACTTTCACTCTTGTCAGTGGACTTCTTTTGACACTGTACTCAGTTATTAGCTAAAATATGTAAAGACACCATATGAAGTGGTCAGATTGATTGTAAATGAACCCAGGTTAGTCAAATGTATTCAGAACAACAAAGGACATCTGTAACATTATTACTCTTGGGGGCCAGGGGTTGAGCTGTGGCCATGAACTGCAACATTCCTCGTTCATGTCCACCCTGGAAGCCGTGTTACATGTCTCTCATCTCTTTAATTATAGAACTATGCATAAAAAGGGCTAAAGAATTATTTTCATAACTGTCTACTGTAAACACACTCAGTTTACAGACCCACCTGCTTCAACCTTGACCTGACCTACCAGTATGATGTACTTACAATAGTTAGTCATCAAACTCTTGAGGTAAAACTGAAACATATTGAGTGTGAAGTAAATGGTGAATGGACTGTATTCGAATATAGTCCGTCAACTACCCTAAGCGCTTTAAAACACAGGTCAGCATTCACCCATTCACACACACATTCACACACTTACAGCAGGTGCTTTCTCTACACAGTGCCTGTATGCTTAACAAGAATTCATACACGCGTTCACATACCAGTGGAAAAGCCATCAGAACCATTTTTAGCGTTTAACAGTTCCTCTCAAAATGACAATTTGGTAACATTTTCTACGAAGCCTGTTTCTATAATGCATTATAACACATTATGAACACATATGTCAACAGAGACTAAAGAACACATATGTGGTAATGGTTAGGGTTAGGGTTAACCCTAACTTTGCTTCTAACTATGATTATACAGCACTACAGGTACATTATAATGCATTATTTTCATAATAAGTAAAGTGCTACCGAAAATTCAGTTATTATCTATGCACCCTTATGATGCATAGATAATGGTAACAAACATTTCTGGAGCTTCATAGCCAAACAACATTGCAGCATTTTCCTGACAAATGAAGAAACTGGGGAGAAAAAAACATTAAATGGCTTGATAAACATTTGATGGATATTTTATACATCCTAACATCTCCTGAAGCCGCTAAGCTAAAAGCATTATTTTATCAGTAGGTATTATTAGTTTATTATTATCTAGTGCATGCATGCATGTGCTGCTTAAAGTTGCAGCTGGTAACTTTGGGGTAAACATCAACAACCTTTTTGTGTTCTATTTGGAAAAAAATGTCATAATACCAATGGACAGCGACTAGTAAGTGATAAGGTCTGAGAGTATCACGAGATTTCTGTTTTCCCATGACTCTGTATTCAGGATTACTAAATTTCCTATTGCTCCCATTACATTTGCTAAATCAATGATGCTCTTTGTACTTTCTGTCCTGATTGGCCGGTCTAT
>JAQLOL010014414.1:0-10398 GCA_029783665.1 Naso thynnoides
CACATAAACTTTGTAAAAAGTTATTTTTTCCAAGGCAAGACTAACTTTATCATCTCTTAATGAGGAAGGAACTCTTCATTTCCAAAATAACTTTAACATTACTGCATTACTACGTTACTTTAGAAGCAGCAAGATCTTGGCAGTGTCTTCACATTAGGAATAAAAAGACTGTTTTGTTCACTGACAAATGGATGGATGCATGTTTCCCAACCCAAAACGACGGCTTGGTTGCGCTAATGTTAGCTACATTAGCTGCTGACATCATAGTAACGTGATACTATAGCCGTTAAAATTAATCTTTTAAATCAATGTTGTGAAACAACACCTTGATGAAGACTATAGATGACAAAGTTAGTCTAAACTTGGAAAGAAAAACTTTTTACCACATTTACCTCTCACTACTTCGTAATGGTTTCTCTCTCATGTTTGCATGTCCATATGAGTAATCCAAAACTCAAATTTGTCCGTCAAAACAGCTTGGAACCAGCGTTGCAGCATATGTACGCCCCATTGACAGTAAGTTCCCCGCAAGCAGAAACACTCCACTGAAGTCACCGCTTAGCTTGTCTGAAGATGGCTGCACCCTATTGGTGAAAGAGTCTATTACTATCTGGTTTCCTAAAAAATATTAATTTTGAATTTTGTGACATATATCACGTCAGGTAAAAATAAACCAACTACATTCATATTACTACATATTTCATTTCCACTCTAGAAGATGTGGGGTTCTCTTCCTACATTAAATTTTATCATGCCAGTGTATGTCCTGTATTGGATTTTGTTGCTGGGGTTTGGGGTTATAAAGTGTATAAAGGATGTGCAAAAGGTCATAGTAGAGCTCTTGGGTATTTTTTGGGAGTTAATAAGTGTGCTCTTATCCGAGCCATTATAAAAAATGTGGGTTGGGAACCTTGTAAAGTCACAGACACACCACCCAATCTGGAACAGATTTCTGGGCATGAGTGACAGTAAATTATGTAGGAAAATGTTTATGTGGGACATCCAGAGCAATATCCACATGATATTTTAGAGAACACGATTTTGAGAAGTGTAGCCTACATTCTGTAAGAAAAGGTAGATTTCAGTGTTATCAAGGATGGAGCTTTCCAAGATCTTTGAAGAGGAGTGGGCTGTTAAGATTTGGAATGAACCAAAACTTAAAACTTACAGTATGATTAAAAATGAGTTTTGTGTAGAAAAGTATGCGAAATAGGATCTGCCCAAAACAAAATTATCTTCGTCTGTCCAGGTCAGGTCAGGTCAGGTAGTCTCTCTCTGTACTGAAACAGGCTGCAGGGTGGGCACTAGTGAAGAAGACAGAATTTGTTTTTTATGTATTTTAAATAAAATTGAAAATAAAGTTCATTTTGCATTGAACTTCCCATATTATCATGATTTAAGATTGTAGTTATGTAACAAAGCTAAAGTAAGATAGATGAGGCAGGATGCAGATCTGTCAAGTTATTTTTTTTATTTACAGACCTTATAGAACAAGCATGGGCTGAAAGAAAGATGGCATTGTACAGATGATTCTCTGCCCAGGTGTGATACTGTGTATTGCCATATTTTAAAAAAAATTTGCATTTTGAAAATGACTTGTGCTCATTTTCAACTTTCAACCTATTGAGACTCATCTCTGGCAGGATTGCTACTTTTCTAATGCTGCTGTCAGTATATTGCTTGGTGCAATGATTCAAACTTAAAAGATCAATATTCATACTTAATCCAATTATATTTAAAATATCTACATGTAAGTCACGAATATTCATTATAGGTTTATATATATGATTTTTTCTGTCATTTCACTACAATCAGCCTATCATTTCAAGGCCTACATAAGGCCTCTTTTTCCTCAACTAGTTTTCCTTTTGGATTCAAAATACCAAACTGATGCAGCGTTTTCTTGTTACGAAATTTCATGGTGTGTAGAGGCACTAGTCATTTACTTAATCGACTGCAACTGGCTAATTCTTGCCATGAGGGTACAGGGGCAAGCCCTTCCTATCTCTTTTGTCATGGAAGCTTCTAATGGGTCAAATTGAAAGCTCAGAGTTCAGTGGCCACTGAGGATGACTTAACAGCCAAGAGCAAATGTTTTATAACAGAGAATGAACAAAATTCTATGACAAAAGCACCAGTCTATTCAGCAGGCTGTGTCATATTATGAATATTAAAATCTCTTTTGGACAAAATATTTCACTGAATTAAAATGTCTTGACATTTGTGTGTAGTCTAGCAGGACAGTTTTTGCTAGGATGTCATGAATTGGTTGGTAATGAAGCTTCTAAAGTGAACTGTTTTTGTTTCATAGAGGCGTTGAGCATATTTGAAGTTTTGATTGTACCTTGAAATGGTTTGTCTCAATCAATAAAAGGAATCCAAGCTTTGCAACAATGTGTCACATAAGCCTTAAAAGTTTCCTAAATATGCCAGTGAACAAATCATACATTCCTTCATGACCATTAAGAGATTAATGACTTAAATAGAAGTGTTCTGCTTTGCCATCTCTAACAGGTTTACTGCAGTTGTATCCATGAGCTGGTGACTTCCTCTAGTTTTCTTCCCTTTATTAAAAGTAGCAAAGACCTTTACTTACTTCTCTATTACCTTTGGCTACAGCATGCTGATATAAATTCTGAAATACTTCTGGACTGGTCTGACAGTCTGAGCCTCTCAGCGTACACTACCTCCAAGTTGAATAAGGTGAAGTGGCAGAAGAGAATGGCTGAGGATCTTTATGCCAAACCAGATCTCAGCAAAAAAGTCAGATTTCAGGCTGGTGAGAAGGGCGACAGTAACGCAGATGTTGGTCATGACATCGACAGTGTAAAGATTTATGACAACTACTGGGTGGATGGGAGCACACCACCGAATTCTCAGGA
Organism: Naso thynnoides; assembly: GCA_029783665.1. Classification (NCBI taxonomy): domain Eukaryota; kingdom Metazoa; phylum Chordata; class Actinopteri; order Acanthuriformes; family Acanthuridae; genus Naso; species Naso thynnoides. The sequence continues at coordinate 2,883 of JAQLOL010014414.1, forward strand.
CAGCACTACTGATGATCAACAGCACAGAATCGATCCATCTGACCGTGAGTGTGTCTCATGTGTCCTATACACATTTAAAAGTATACTGCTCTGAGTAAAGCAGAGCTTGGCGAATTCCAAAGGTAAACTCTCACTGGCACTATTGGTTTTTGCCCACAGCCACTTCAGTCAGTGTAAGTTCAGGAAAGAGGAATTTTCTCAGAGCGGCTGCTGTGTTTCTGGGGCTGCTGGTTCTCGTCCTGCTGGCTGCAGTCTTTGTCCTGCTGGTCCTATGTAAGTTTTCTCATTTCATCAACTCAGTGGTTATGAAAGATTACATATATTTATGATGTAAGACTCTGAACATGCCGATTGTTAACCCTCTTCTGTGTCCAGTGATTCAAGACAAAACCAACTGGAACATGGAGGGACTGCGCAGTGAGAGAGACAAACTGCAGACAAGTTTCAGTGAAATGAAAATCCTCAATCACAACCTGACCCAAAAGACCAGCCAGCTGGAGAGTGAGAGAAACGATTTAATGGCCGTTAACTACAACCTCACTGAGGAGAGAGATGAATTAAAGACCAGTTTCAGTGAAATGAAAAGCCTCAATCACAACCTGACCCAAAAGACCAGCCAACTGGAGAGCGAGAAAACACATTTAATGGCCGTTAAATACAACCTCACCAAGGAGAGAGATGAATTACAAAAACAGATTGGTGAGTGAAAAAAATACTAATCATTATAATCCAAGCAAAAGTTTGACACTTTGGAAAAGAAGCTTATTCATGTTTAAACAAAACTGTTTCAGGATCAATATCCCCATTCAAACAAATCGAACAGAGATATAAATTTGGAGCCAAGAGTAATTTGAGAGTGAAGTTTGGAGATGAGGAAACAACCGGTCTGCCTCTGTCTAAATTCATTTTTAAAAGAATACTAAGAATAAAGCTTGCTGACATTTAAAAAGATGTTTGTGTAGGAAAAGAAAAGATCTAAGTGTAAAATCAAAGCATTTCTAAAAGTTGTTGTCTAGCTACCAGTGAGAATTTGGACAGAATCAAATGAGCTTTTGCTACCTGGTTTCAGCCCTATTCCAAGGAAAATAAAAATAAAAAATAAACTAGCTGCTTTAAGTTCACAACACAGAGTTATACCAATCTTGTCATTTAACTTTCTTAAAGTCCACGTGAGTCCATGTGAGTTTGTCACCCCACAGAAAAAAGTGTCATTAACCACTTAGCCAAATTTGAATAATAAAATAATGCCAGGCGCATTAAATTACATTTTCAAACATGGCTTATGTAGATTTATAAACTGTCTTCGACACATTCAAAAAACAAACCAGAAAAACCAAAATAAAACGACAAAGTGCGCTAAAACTGATGTAAACAGCTCTGATGAAATACATCTAGTCCTCCTAAAAGTAGAGGAAGTGACCCCAGGCCAGTTTTATGAAAAATAGTTTACCTGTCATCCAAATTGTATCTGTCTGTTCATAGTCCGAAAACAGAACAGATCCTTCACTGAGTATCACTCAAAACAAGAGACGTTCAATATGAGAGAAATATTCAACATTTCTCCCCACAAAGCCACGTTACAGGACCAGAAACAGTGATGTGGTTGTATGTGGTGTGTCTGAAATGAGTCTGAAAAAATCTGATAACATAATGAAAATCTTTGGCAATGTTATTTAATCTAAGCGAAAAATGTCTATTTGTCTCTTTCCGAGATACATGGTGGGTGAGAATCTCAATCACAACATCCATGTGATTTTTTTCTAACAGCTTGTGGAGACATTTTTGAATTTCCTTCATCAATTAATCTTGCTTAGCCAGACCTCCTTCCACACTACGTTAGCGCTGAGCCAGCGCTGCAGAAAGGTTCCAGTCATGTATCACCACTATAGCCAGTGTGGCGTGGGGCGGGGTCGTATGCCTGGTTACCACAGTGAGTCATGGAGCCACCATGTCAGCACACCTAAAAAATCCTGAGGCGGAAACAGTCTGTGTTCAGACCGAAAGTGACGAACGTGATGAACGTCACAAGAATAGATAGAAAATCAATGTAAAAACGTGATTACACACAATGTCACTTCAGGCGACACAAATCTCCCGACACATGCAATGCGAATCCTGCAACTTGTCGTTCATCGCCCCATCGCCTCATCGCTTCATTGCTTGAAGTTGAAAAAAATGAACTTTTTGGGCAACATCGCATGACGTTGTGCCGCAACAGCCAATAAGTGTTGAGTGTCTCCCGATGTCAATGACATCTCAACGGCATGTATGTTACTGAACGTTAATTTACTGAATGGACTTTGAATAAGACATAGTGGTCAAAACAACTGTTGCTGTATGCAAATACCGTGGAGCTCCCACAACACGACTTTATACACCACAGGATTATGTAATGAAAACAGACACAGCGTCGTCGAGTTTTCCAAAATTTCTGGGACTTCCACAACTGATGCTGTGCAAAAAGGATGATTAAATCAGCCGTAGTTAATGACAGATAATGACGAGCCCTCCTTCCTCCTGACGCTACTAGCTAATGCTAACTGTGGCTGACACGAAGCTTTGTGACATAACTGAACAGGTTCTGAATGATTTAATCACTCAGACCTGATGTTGCTTAGTTTCCCAACCGGCGCAGGACCTCCACAACTAATATAGTACAGAAATGATGATTGAATCAGCCATAATTAATGACAGGAAGTGGCCATTCCCCTACCAGCCTTTTCACGTTTTCAGCACTCATTTTCTAACATATATAGTGTGTTAAGGAGCAAAACTCTGAAATAATTTTACATAGACTTTAAAGTGAAAAAGCTCATTTCCAAAAATGTCAAACTGTTCCTCCATCAACATTTCCATTTTTTTAGACACTGTTTAAACATTGAGAGCTTTTTTGCTGATTCAGACATAAAGGCAGACGGTTGACTGTGCAGGCTTTGGCTTTTATTTTGTTTTGGGGTTATTCTAAATGATTTTGTAACCAGAGGCATTACATTTTGTGTCATTAACCAGAGACATCATCCTGTCCTGCTGAATGGACAGCATTTCAAAACAGCTGTTATTTCACTTCGACCTCAAAGAAAAACTGGACTGACAGCAGAAACATCTGTGAAAATTTTGGTGCACAGCTGGTGATTATATCTAATGATTTGGAGCAGGTGAGTGAAATGAAAAAGTTGTTCTATTGTTTGTTTGTTTTTACTCCATTGATTGATTGATTTCCAAATGTTGCAAATGTGACGAAAGAGAAATACCTTTTTCCCCTCCTGATCATTTAACTATTAGGACTTATGTTTGTGGTGATTATGTTTTAAATGTAAATGTAAGTAAACAACATACATTAAAACTATATCCTAAAAACATTTTCAGTGATTTAATGGACAAAGAGGATTACACAAATTTAGCTTAAAAAGATGAGAGGGGCTAAACAGGTCCGTCTGAAAACAGAACCAATCTTACTGAAATGTATCTAAAAGAGAAGTCCAGCTGTATTTAAATCAGGATAGACTCCGAAGAATAAAAGATAATGAGAGGTTTCGAAAAGAGATAAAATTTAGTGTGCACAGAGAAGTTGACTTTGGCACTCAGACCTCACAGGAAGATCACCTGGGAAGCAGCGTGATGGACTGGATGCTTCCTATGTGAAGAGGACTGTCCCAGAGCTTAGACACCTTTGGTGGTGAAGAGGAATGATGCTTCATGCCGTAGAAACTTCAGACTGAAAGGCTTGATTGTAGATGGCCAGTTTCTTGATTGAGGTGGTGGAGAGGTGGAGGTGGGCTTAACAAAATTTCCAGGTTAAATGACAGCTGAATGACAACAGGGAGAGAACTATTTTAAATTTGACAACTGACAACTGATTGGTTAAAAGAGAGAGGGTGGCAGATTGTGACTGGATGAAAAGGATGATGAGTAGTGGAGCGTAATGACAGCAGGAATTGTATAGCATAAAGCAGGTATGCGCAAAGAGAATTTTCACTAAGCTTAATTTCTGTGGAGCCACAGAAGTGAACACACAATGTGAGCAGTTAAACAGCGAAATGAGGCATTCAAACCTGTGGAACAGCATTCATGACAGATATGACAGTAAAAATCCAAAATAAGTGCTATAACTGTTGACCACCTGATCATCTGTTTGAAATCCAGCAATTCGTCAGCCTGTTGAAACGTCCTGCCTGGATTGGTCTGACTGATGAAAAGAAGGAAGGAGAATATAGATGGGTAAATGGAGAGGAAGTCACCAAAAAGTAAGATGTTTTCTATTTTAATATTAATTGACTGTCTGTGTTCAAAACGGCAGAACAAGGAGAGAAACGGTTTCCACCTTTTTAAAAGATCAAAGTCAACTTGAATAAAAAGATTAAAGAACAGATGATAGAGAGATTTGATCTGCTGTGCTTCACATATGATATTAACAATAAAAAAATAACATGTTCAAAAAAAGATAAGTTCTGTCAACAAACTGTGTGACATTGAGCATTCTCTGATTATCAGATTGAGATTTCTGTGTTTGTTTACAGTATGATCGTTTTATTTATGTGGGACCATAACATGCACAGGAAGTACAATTCACTGATGTCACCAATAATAATTTCTAATATGCTAGCGATGGTTTAGATTTTGACTCCGCAGTTTTTTTTGTTTTGTTTTGTTTTGTTTTGTTTTTAGGTACTGGATACCAGGAGAGCCAACTACTGGAAGGAGAGAAAACTGCGTTGAGATTGTAAAACATCGTTCTGCTCCAAACAACTGGAACGATAAATCCTGCAGTACTCTATTAAACTTTATCTGTGAGAAAAACCTTCAGTAAAATCACATTATTATGGTATGTTCTTGGACTGTTTCCACATCTGTCTTCCTGTCACTCTTGTAAAATAACAATAAATTACTGATCGTCGTCCTCTGAGACCAAAGGAATGAATCTGTGCTGTAACTGATACGCAAAAAAATAAATGCTGAGCTGAAATACTCATAAATGGTCATGTTCTTTTATTAACCAAATTTATCTCTGGTGACCTGATTTATTCAATGATGGACTGATTTTTGTAAGCTACATAATGTTCTCACCATTGTATTAATATGTTAAATCAGAAGCAAATGATTGAAAACAGGACTGATTATTGATCAGACCTTGAGGGGGTTGAATGTTGCTTTTTCTCTCTTCTATTTACCAGTTTTTTTGTAACCCTTTGACTCTTCCTACTCTGTTTTTCTCTCTCCATCCTTTTTTTCTTTCTCTTGTTACTGACAAACAAGCAAACTTAATGTATGCAGCATGATACATAATAATTACAAAATACAATAATAGAAAATTCAAAATGCAGTATTCATAATGTCAGTATGAAATGGATTGAAATAATCCACATTGTAACGCTTTGCAAAGTCAGCTGAAGCATATCAGTGTTTCCCAGTTAAGTACACACACTTTAGCACAAACTAGTCCCTCCATGAACCCCCAACACTAACCGTTTCCACAACGACACAACCTACCCATGAGCTTCTCTGCATCATTTTTAACACACGTTCATGCACATTTTCAGCTCAATCCAACATGGGCTGTGGGCGTTCATCAAAGATACAGACAGATAGACGACTTCTACTTAATTCTTTCAGATACAGAGCTGGGAAACACTGAACGGTGGGGACATTGAGCTGACTCCAAGTCAGCTGTCGGCTGCTATGAATGTGGGCAAAACAAGCTTGGCACTGGAAATTACCGGTCACATCTACCTAATCACTTGTTAATATGAGAGTAAAGAAGACACTGTAAGTGTTGTGTTGTTGAACTTTAATCATGAAAATGTGTCTAAACTCAGACGATAAGTTTCCTTCTGTTCTGTGAAGCTTGTTGGTTATTGTTGGAAAAATATTCATATATATGATATATATACATATGATAAGTTCCACCTGCACAACCGTGGGAGAATCTCAAAGCAGACAACATAAAATGAATGAGTAGACTCAGTCTAGCTGAGCATTTCCTTGTGAACTCTGTACATGTCACTTGTATTCTTCTCCATTCTTGCAAGAATTAAAACGTCGTTGACCTGCAGTAGCTGAGTCTGTCTCCTGTCTGTATCTACACATCAGAATTTTCCTAACAATTACATTTAACAAACTGACAGTCATTGGCACAAACTTTTTCTGATTACCCTTCTGACCTTTTTGGACTAAATTTGACAGCAGGAACATTTTGACTGACAAACATTTAAAATTTTACTAAAATTGACAGGGACTAAATGTGCACTCTCTCCTTAAGAACACTCAGTCTCTTGTCATATGCACTCTACTCTGCACAGTTTTGCATTAGTTCTCTTGCACCTGCTCAAAAGAAATTTGGGCTCAAGTTTCACTGAGCAGTCACACACCCGTCACATGTTGTTTGATGAAGACGTGAGTTTGACCCAACAGGACAAAAACTGAGCACAGCAGCAGGCCATAAAGTCAAGCTGAGCTGTCATCGGCAGCGATCAGCTGATCGCCTGCTACCCACACAATTGGCTAAACTAATCAAAGGCGCCTTGGTTAAACTTCTGTAGCCTTGTCTACTCTGCTGCTTCCTCTGCAAGCCCCTTTGCAACCCACCTCCACCCAGCGCCTCCTCTTCTCCTAACTTGCTACAGATAAAAATATATTCTGTTGAAGTAGTGGTCCTGAATGTTACAATGATTTTTAGTTTGTTTCCTCTTTTTTTAACATATTGATGAATAATAATCACCATTGCATGAAAGAACAAGGGAACTTTATTTGAAAATAATAATTTGATGCTTATTTCCAGTCACCTGAGCCTTTGTCCTGAGCTGCTGACTTCCTCTATTTTCTTCTCTTTATTCAAAGTGACCAACAGACCTCCAGTCACTTCCCTATTACTTTTGGCTACAGTATGCTGATATAAATTCTAAAATACTGTGGGACTGGTCCCTGAAGAACAGAGAAGACTACGTCTGAGTTGAATTAGACAGAGTAATCGAACAGCATGGCTGAGCATCTTTATGAACAGCCAGATTTGACTAAACAAGTCACGTGTCAGATCAGTGAGAAGAACAAAAACGCTGTTGTTGCTGACGATGACATCGACAGAGTTATGATTTACGAGAACTTCGGGTCAGAAAGCAGCACTTGGAAAAAATCACAGGACAGAACCGCTGACGCCAAACAGCAAAGGATCAATGGATCTGTCTGTGAGTGTGTCTATCTTGTATTTCACTTATGACTAACTATAAAACCTCAAACATAGTCATCACAATAATATTTGCTACAGTACATTTTAAAACGTGTGATCATATCAAATAACCTGGATACACAAAAAAACTAATGATTTCTTTGAGTAAAGCAGAACTTGGCTAACGGAGATAATTCCAAAAACATCAGTCAGCTAATAACTTTGAAGTAAACTCTCACTGGCACTATTGGTTTTTGCCCACAGCCACTTCAGTCAGTGCAAGTTCAGGAAAGAGGAATTTTCTCAGAGCGGCTGCTGTGTTTCTGGGGCTGCTGGTTCTCGTCCTGCTGGCTGCAG
>JAQLOL010014415.1:0-11447 GCA_029783665.1 Naso thynnoides
CTGTGCTGACTGAACCAAAATCACTAATCGCCTACTCATTGTACTTACCAACAGTAACACAGGGTATCAGCAGAAGACGGAGTATCTGGAGGACCCGATTCAATACAGCTGGAGGCCCAAGTCTTACTGTCTTGCCACCATACTTTATCTAAAAGAAAAAAATTTGTTAAAAAAAAATTATTTTACATTGCGACATCTCACCAGATCTCACCAGATTGGTGGGTCAAAAAATAAATCTATTAAGGACTTTGCTATGATATTTTATAATTGTGCTATAATCCACATTTGTCCTGTCTAAAATCACAGTAGAGTTTAAGTTTTATTGCATTGTCTAGACCAGTGGTTCTCAACTAGGCCTCTGTGGACCCCTCGTGGTCCATGGTGCAATTGCAAGGGGTCCGTTATATAGTAAAAGATATATTATTGAAAAGATCCTGTGATCTGATACACATAATATTGTTCATATTTTAGTTTGAAGTCTTATTTTGATTCAGTCGCATTTTCCCTCTAAAGTTACAGGATTAAGCTCTTAACACAATTTCAACACTTAGCTACTACAATCTTTTCTAACTAAGACCCCTCAAATGTTCACTGGACAGACACCATTATTTTTGCAAAAGGCTGTTACTGGTAAAAGTTTGCAGAAACATGTTGTTGAAAACTCATTGGCTTGTAAATTTCTGCATACAGCACGTGTAACGAAGTTACAAACAAACACACAAACACTGAGAAGAAGATGACAACTAGCCTACCATTATTCAAAGAAGAAGAAAAAGACCCCAAGGAGGAACTACTCTACAGCGTGGTGTTAGCAACACAGAGAAACGGCCAAAACAATCGTCCATTTCGGATGCCAGTCAGGCAGACTCTTGCAATGGGGAGGGAAAAAAAAGAACAAAAGATTACATATTTTTGGCTAGGTGGGGGTCAGAGGTCCTGAGGATTTCAAAAAACGTTCAGGGGGTCTAGAACCCCATTGCACAGGCGGACTCAGGGAGGGGCAGGGGGACATTTGCCCCTCCTGGTGCCCTAATCTTGAGAAAAACACAGTAAAAGTGCCCTCTTGGATGCCCCTGTGGTACATAAAACATGACAAGGTGTCTTCTAGTGTGCCCCTCCAGTGGGTAAACATGGTAAGGTGTCCTCTAGTGTGCATATTTTTCTTTTCTATAGTGTTTTAAAGTCTTGGTCCATGTGCCTTTTTTTAACTTTGAGCACTGAATCCACACAACGAAACATTAACATGTAGCTTGATGATGTTGTGAAGTAGTGTTGCCACATTCCTTCTCACTCCCTACGAGATCATCGGATGTTTTCTGTGTTGCCCACAATGAAATGCAACAGTTCATAAAGCGATGGATTTCTCTTTCAAATTTGGGATAATGTAAACAAACAACTCAACACAGTATATAAACCATAGGCCAAGTTAATGTAGAACTGTTGTACATTATACCTTTATCCGCTGAAATGTAACCTCAGGTGTCATTTTAATCTCACAGATGAAGAAGTTGGTCTCGTTACTGGTGTTTTTGTCCTTCTGAAAGTTGCAAGGGTATTCTTTTCCTTCATGAACACCCCACACTGACAACTCTGCCTGGGTCATCTCCAGCTTGTCTGCCGTTTTCTGAAGTGACAGTAGAGGAAAATGATGATCTTTTATGTATTCAAGTCTTATATTTGTCCATGTGTATTGACAAAATGTGCATTACCTGAATAGTAACGAGGACATCGTCCCCAGTCCTTGTGGTCTCAAAGCTGGTAAACTCAGGGTCTGGATAGTAGGTTATCATGGAGCAGGCTAAGGTTTCATTAACTACTTTCAGAGACACATTGCTCATAAAATTCCCATTATTTTCAGCTGCAGGTGTTTCATAAGTTAATTCCTGCAGAGGATTCTGAGAATGGAAAAGCATGACATGGTTATAATGGTGACATGGCAGTGTGATGTGACACAGCACACAATACAAGGACACAAAGTGGCACTATTACAACACAGTAAGACTTGATATCAAAGATAATAACAAAATAATAGATGTAATATCACATAATGCAACATAAAAACAAAGGACATATCACAGCAAGATGTGACATGTAGGAGCATACAGGAGGACATAATATAAGATAAGCTTCACTGAACATTTTTTATAGACACAACTGACTATAATGTAATGAAATAATAATAGTTTAATGAAACATACATTAAAGGTGCAATGTGTAAAAATGATAGGGTTTACTCTGGTGATGTGCTGCCTTCTAACTGCAACTCGGTGTACTCTTTGCTTTAACTCTTTTTGGTTGTAGCCATTAGCTGCTGTTAGCTTGTTAGCCGTAAAGCTAATAGCCCCATTAGCTGATCAGTCTGTCTGAAACGGGAGCTAGGCGCACTGGATGAGTGTTGGTGTTAGTACTGCGGGCAGCAGCCTCTCAGTAAACAGTCAGAACAGGACTGAACAAAGCCTCCTCCAAGGTCAGTTTGACAAAAGGAATTACAGTAACTAAGTGATTTCACAGCGGCTCTGACGAAAACGCTGTCACCAGGGAATATGAAGATATGGCAAAAGAAGACAGGAGAGGATGGCTGCAAATCACTATTTATTTTTTTTAAAAACATCTAACTTTGTAGATGAGTTTATTTAGACCAAACCAGAGTTGCTGAGGGTTGTAGCAGGTTAAAGCTAAACTAAGATAGTTTGGGTGAGATTTATTTTCTTTTGTTTTTGTCCAGTGTGAATGAAGAGTGTTTTACAATTAGTTTACATGGCATTAAGCTCAAGACAGTACTGGCCATGGCTAGCTGATTGCCAATACAATACATACAGTACATGTCTTTGACATACTATTAAATCTCTTGCTTCTTCACATTCTGTTCATATTATTCCCTCATTTTTAAAAAAGGTTTTAAACCTAAATTCTGGCCATATGTTACACATTGCTTCTTCAATGTCATGCTATGTAACTTAACACTGAGCATGGCATATTTTACATGACAGTCTCACATACCACAACTTGGAATGTAACTGAGGCAATGAACTTTAATGCAAAATATTATGTGAGTGCCTTTAGAGCCACCTGATTTTTTTTGTTCCCGGAAAATCGGACTTCCTGTCGGGTGTGGCTGTGTTTGATCCCTTCCACAAACTCCAGGTGGGACCCTGTGAGAATGACCTTCCTCTTTCCACTACAGGACACAGAACAGCAACCAATTAGAGAAAAGGAAAGTGAATACAAATTTGGAAAAAATAAAACATAAAAGTAAAAATATCACCTTAGTGATCAATATAATGTCATAAACACAGCTACAGAAGTCATTGGAGGATGTTACATAAGGGTTACATACATGTAGTTGGCATCGGGCAGCTTCAGTGTTGGACAAAAAAAAGAACATGGTAAAAGTGTGGTTGTAAAATATTTTAAAAATGTAGCTAACATAGAGGAATAGTTAGGAAGTCCTCAAAGCCTTAGGAATCATCCATCCTCAGGAGATACTAAAAGTCCACTATAAAGAGACAAGCTTTTGGTTTTCAGTCTGACATCTCAAGTTGCCATTCTGGCCTGTGGCGACACCAGTGGGAAGCTTGTGTGGTGAGTTTAATGGGGTCATAAAATCATTAGAAATCATCCTCTGAGGATGGCTAATGGCCGGATCAGACTACACAATTTTTTGTCTTTCACAATGCCACCATGTCAGACTACACAAATAAATTCTAATCCTGTCTTAGTCTACTGATTGACAAAACTATAGGAGTGATTTGGACATAAGGTCGTGTGCTGTTGTTATGGCGCCATTTGCAAACGTGCATGAGTTCATAGGTCGTTGGGGAGGCAGGTCAAGGAGTGTCAATCATGGCTACAGTGTGTGTGTTGCTAGCAGTTTTGTTTGCAAAAAAAGAAAACAAGTAATAGTAATAGTAATCATCATAATAATGATACATGAAAGCCAGGGAGTATGTTATCCTATTGGTCAGTGTCACACTACACAGGAAATGCAAAACAAATTCTGACATGCTAGTCTTGTTGAGTCGAGGTCGTGAGGCATCCTGGACACAACAGCGGCTGGGATTCCATCAGCTTGCTTTTAATGCATATTTTCGATTTGCGCATTAAAATGCCTGAATGGAAACATTTTTTTTTTTAAAATCTCAATATATCGCAAAAAAGTTTTTATGCTTGAGGGAGGTGGAAAAGTTGGTGTATCGATAAAGGGTAAATGCGAATAAGTGCAATGGAAACAGATTTAGCAAATAAAGAATAAAATTTAGAAATCATGTGACTTAAACGTCACTGCAGCGAAAGTAGTTCTGTGCACCGGAGAAGCAATGGCGGCAGATGGAAACACAAGGTACATGTGAACTGATGAGGAAAACTGAAATTTCTTGACTTACTTGACTTGTTCCATTTTTCCTCCCCCTTTAAACTTACAGGGACAATGCAAATCAATAAGATTTCTGTAACATGCCAGTTTATCCATTTTGGATACTTTTCAACTGTAAGCCCTGAGCAGGTGAATGTCAGTATAATTGGCAAAGGTAAGCTAAGACAGAGCAGCAGGTTCTTGACTATTATCTCTCACGTCAGCTTTGACCCAAATTCAAGGCAGAGGTGTTACTTTCAGTTGCTGCAACAAAAAGGAAGTGGTGCGATGGTAAAACACTTTGCTATTGGGAAGTGTCCCACTTTACTCATTAGACGACCCCCAACTTATAGGCCTAACTGTTCCCTGTTCCTCAGTTACTAATTATGTCTCCCAGAACTTTCTTCTTCTTTGAAGTTAGTGACAAAGCACTGGGGGCGTAACCCAAACTAGCCTACATAAGTTTTCGATGCCCTTTGATAGGTTTTAGTTTAGCTTTTAGACAGTGCTGTCTGGAGCATTTCTATCACCAAAGTATAAAATTAAATTTACACATTGGACAAATACCTTACAATTAAAATGTTAACCATTGCGGTTTTCTTTAACTACGACCACATATCCTGTCAACTCATGTTGCCTTATGCTGCCTCTGCCAAAGGCTGCTGAAGCCATCTACTGACAGTCTTGTTTGTTCTTGATATTTATATATTATTATCTCAATACTAATTAGGTTATGAGTAACTGATAGCATGTGTGACTTTCAAACTTGACCAACATCCACATTATTCACCTGATTTGGCATCCTCAGACTATCTCCCCTCCTTCAAGATAAAGGAGGAGCTCAGTGGTCACCATTTTGACAAAAATAATTCAGTCACTCTGTGGACCCTGTCAAGACCCTGTGTAAGTCGTGTGTTAATGAGAGTCATGCACATGTGACAGCTAGCTATGGCTACACCACTTGGACAAACCACATGTGGTTATGAAGTGTTAATGTTAAATGTTACTGATTATTTTTTCACCATTAGCACCTTTATATTAGTGTTATGATCACAAGCTGAGTTAGGGAAAAGGCACGGTTTGTCGTAAACTGGACACAAACTGGCAGGTGTTAGCAGCAAGTTGAAAGTTAAATGTGACAACACAGGCCATCACTAGCGCTGGTCCCAAAGCCAGCACTATAGCCTTGCTAGCAATCGATGCTAGCCCTATCCACGCTAGCTATGATGTTAGTGTGAGCAGCCCTGTTAGCTGGCTAGTGCTAGCATCCTTGCTAGCTAAGCAAGCCAGAGCTTTACTATGCAGCGCAGGTAAAATAGTTTGCATTTCCATTCAAGTTATTTAACCTGATCTAGACCGTCAAATCAGATTGTGACGTGGTTGTCCATGTGGTATAGCCGTAGCTAGCTATCCAAGATGGTGCACGCATCGCAAAGGATCTTGACACACCCCTTTCTGAAGGTCCAAGATACTAACACTACAAAGAAGGTATCTTGATGCTACACTACTGTTGGCATAAATGTGTAAATGTAGGAGGAAACTGTTGAAAATTCAAATGTACTGTTTTTCTAAAACTGACTACTTCCACCTTAGGCCATTAGCTTATCAATCAACCTGTGTTATTTTTGCTCTCGCTCCTTGATTTTGAGAAACTCATCAAAATGTGATGTTTTAGTTTGTTGCACAGTAGCTGCTAAAAACACCGCATCTGAATTAGATTGGATTTCAGGTAGTCAGGGTGATTAAATTATTCCTGGAAAGCAGTTGATCCAGTCCTGTCATATCTATCAAAGTTGGTTGTGTTGTTTGTGATTGGGAATACAATATGCCAACAAATCCAGTCATACCTGATCCAGGTCCTGTTTGGTGTGATGCTGATGCAGGATGGTGATGACTGATATGTGATTTCAGCGTTGCCATGGCAAGTACCATCAGGGAGAAGAACACACACTTTGACCACGCCTTTATTATCAGCGCTGGGAATGTGGAACATCAGACTCGCACCGGTGTTGTTCCATACCGGAGATCTGACAAGATCATCACACAAGGACAAAGAGGGAAACTGATTAGTCAATCGGTGATCAGGATTCGTCTTTTTGCGTTGGGATCTCATCAAAGACATCGTAACAACAATGATGAGCAGGAAACTAGAAAGCAGACAGAATGATAGCAGCAAAATCTGCCTCAACATAACATCTGTTTGACAGTTCCACCAAGATGGTGTTTGATAAGCTTGACTCATCAAAATAACAATTATTCTACTTCCTGCATTCCTCACTCCCTAAAGCAGAAGCATACTCAGCGCTAGTTTCAAATTAAAGGTTCTGTCTGAACAAAGATGCAGTAAAGCAAAAGGCGTTGTAAACTTCTCTCATAATAATTCAACAGTTTCAATTGTTGAAAAGTTGTGCATGACTGAGGAATTTGTTTTTTTGAGTGACAGCAACTTCCTGCAGTCTGCGAGGCATCACAGAGTCACTGATATAAACCTCTCCATCTCCACCCTCTCATCCCAATAGGGTCAATTCTGGAGCCACAATGCCAAACTCAAAGCTTCAAAACAAAGCTCCACAAACCAATGAATGACTTCACAGTGTTTCTGTCCACTTATTAATGTATTGCCTATGAAAAGAACTTACACAAAACCTCAATCTCCCAGATTGTGTCTGTAAAGCAGAAAAAATAAAACTCCAGCTTGAAGGAAGAGCAGTGAAGATTTACTGAATAATACTAAACAAACTAAATTGTAGACATTTTTTGTAAAATTTGTAGCATTTCTGTATAGTAACTGCCATCTTTGAAATGTAATTTGGAGTGTAAGCATCATCTTACTCATCAATAAACCTGACTCACTCTTGTGGAGAGCAGTCCATGTCCGCCCGGATCCTCACTCTGGTGACGCTGCTGAGATTACGACCTGACAACACTGCGTGGTTTCGGCCATAGAAAGACACAACATTGGGGGAGATGGAGGAGATTTCTGGTCTCTGACAGTGCAACAAACACAAAGATAATCAAATTTTAATTTATTACTTCCTACTGATGTTTAATCTCTACTGAATGTGAATGAGGTGAACATAAGAAGAAGACTGTGTGTGAGAATATGTTCACACTCACAGAGATGTTCTTCTCCAACTCCATCATTTGGCAAACACCGTCCTGCAGGAGGAAGTGAGGGGAAGATTTACACAACATTCAGCGTAAAGGTATTAAGAGTTGATTTGGTGCTTGACTTGGCTAACAATAGCTTAGCTTGAAAACCAGAAACAGAAGAAACAGCATGCGTGAGGTATATTCTGTAAGTTATGAGATCTATTTTATGACTTTTTTTTATTATGTGCAGAGATTTAAAAAATAGGACATGTTTCAACATTTAGCAGCTAAATGCACAATGTGTATGGAGTGTGGAAAGGTTTGATAAATGTAGAAAGAGGTGCATAATTACATTCCCCCCTTGGTGATTTGCCCACGAACATCCGTTTGAGCTCCAGCCACACCCAGCCTCGATGCACTGCTGACAGCTAAAGAGAAAACAGATGCAATCACCTTTTGTTAACACTCAACCACAGACTAACAGATAAGAGTATTATACCTCTCTCTCTAAATATATGTATTTTTGTATTTTTGTTGTTATTCAATTTGCCTTCAGTGTTTTATCTCTGTTTGATATCATTTCTTTTTTTTAATCTTTATCATAGCAACTACTTTCATTTCCTCTCAGTGGCATAATGAGGCTATACTATCTTTTTTGACCTTTCCCTTTACCAAACATCCCATTTTATTCGATGCAAGTCCACCCCACCCCCCCCCAACCAAAAAACCCCACTTAAAGCGCCATAGAACCTTTAAACCCAGTTCAAATACATTGTACTTATATTCAAATAACAACTAGTTACAACTACAACTAGTTAGAATCAACACTTAAGCGGTTCCAATATGTCACTTAGTTTCATTAGTGATTCATCTGACTGATTGTGTTTCAGCTTTTCTCCCCCCAGTCCTTGCAGCTCTATCTTCTATCATTTACATTATAAATTATTGTTAAGTAAGGTCTGGACTTACAGGGCAAAGGTTGGCGGTCCCTTGTTGTCAGCGCAGTCATTTATTATGAACTGTTCTAACAAAACTGTCGTCTCAAGTCTAATCCTAACAGAGACACGCATACCTGTTAAACGAAAATTACAGAGTAAATGTCAAATGCCTCGTCATAATTTTCAGCAATACACATTTCTATGTGATGTAAATATAAAGTAAGAGACACACATCTGTCAACTGGTAGAAAAACTTTTATCTGACGGTTCTTGTAACAGAGTGAAAGTCACTGATTGTCAGGTTTTCAATTTACTGGATAATTCTATATTTTTTTTTAAATGTCATTCACCTTCAGCAGGAAGTGTGCTATTTTCAAGGATGCAAGTGCATTGTGGGAACTGTGGAGGAGGGCCGTTTGCACAAGTAGAGGAGAAACTACAGGCGAAATTAGATGTTTTGTTCGGGCCCACAATCACATGAGTCTGGATGTTAAGTGCGACCTGGGAGAGGAATGGATGTGAGTATTAACAAGAGAAATCACAGTGAAAATCAACTGACTGTAGTTAAAAGCTTATATGAGTCTGTACCTGGTCATTGCCATCCTTTACAAGTCTGTGGGAAACCATTTTCTTTTGAAAATCTTCAGAAATGGACAACCAGTCTGAATTTCGGCACTCATCTTCAAACGTGCAACTAGGAAGAGAAATTATGTTTTAACCAAGTGTATAATTGTCTGAAGGTATCAGCTGCAGATGTTGTTTCCCTGACCTGCTTTTGGAGCTGCACCAGACGCAGTATGGGTCCTGTGCAGACCAACAGTCCTGCACACTTGTGTGTGTGCTGCATGTTGACACAGGGACACGCTTTATCTAGAAAATTTTTTAAAAAGCGAAGAAAATTTTAGAGAAACAGTTAACAGCACACATTAGTATAATATTTTGGGGGTTTTTTGTTTTGTTTTGTTTTTTAAAGTAAAATCTGAAAAATTCAACACTTTCAAATCTCCCGGTGTTCCCTGCAGTCTTTTACATGAAAAAAAAAACAATGCATCTACCTGGTTTTTGAATGGCACATACACATGCTTATGATCCACTGGATCCAGATGTATTGTAGGAAACACTTTGCGGTCGTCATTGGCTCTGTAGAGCACTCTGGGACAGGCAGCGTGAAAATTCTTGTCCACAGTAAGCTGACAAGAAAGAAGATTTGTTATATTTCTGAAACATGCCAAGTGCCACAGTCTCATCAGAAGCAATTCTCATTCACATACACACACTGCAGCAGTTTGGAGTGTCTTGACCAAGGGAACTTGGACATTTACACTACACTGGGACACTGGGATCAAGTCATTAAAACCAACCCCCTGATTAGCCGATGATCTGATCTACTTCCTGATCCGCAGCCAGCCCAGTGCATGTGGAGGGGATGGTGGTGGATGGTTGACTTGTACTCAAAATGTACAAAATATTAATAGAAATGATATTAAATTCATTTTTTAAATCACTTTAGGCCACACTAGCTTTCCAGCAAGCTAGCTCAAAAGCTGTATGATAATAGCATGCCTAATTCGGAATTGGCTAAAATCATTTTAATGACTAGATGCTAAGCCTTATAATATTGGCATAGCTGTTGTCTCACATCTTGTTTATTTCTCTGTTGGCTTCACTCAGTGTTTTTTTTTCTTGAAAAATTGACTCTTGGGCTCTTTAAAATTAATATTTAGCACAACCCTAATATATTTTTCTCTGCAAAGATTATTTGTAATGTTTAACAAAAAGCGGATCCAAAATACAGATGAAAGACAGAAAATATGATTCAACAAAAGGCGAGCTTTAATGAAAGCTAATACTAACAAATGTGTGAAAATCCAAAGATCCAAAATACAGAATGTGCAAAACTAAAGAAGGCAAAAATCGAACAGAATACAACAGGAAACAAACTCAAAAACAACTGCTAACCGGGAGGATACGAGCAGCAGGAAAAACATGAGGAACAAAGGCAGGACAAAACATGAGGAATACAGGCAGGACCAGGGAGCACAACAGACAGACAACGAAACAGGGGAAACTACTTGGGCTGATGAAAAACTAAACACAGATGAGTAAAACAAGACACAGGTGAAACACATGGGTCAAACACAGGAAGTAAAGGTGACAACACAAGGAGAACTGATTTCAATATAAAACAGGAGCTAAACTGATAAACTGTAAAACCAAAACAAACACAAAGTCCTTGCAGGATGTGACAGTATCATGCTGTTTCTGATAAGTAGTGTAACTTTACTTACAAACATTTGCATATGACTGTGTTTAGGTCATTAATTATTACAACAGAATGTATCAAAGGATATCATATACTAGTATCTGTATGGACAAGATAATATAAACATCTTTTGCTGCTTTGATCAATTGATTCTGCAGAGAGAGTTACTTTTCTTGGTAATTCTGTTGTTCTAGCTTCTCTCTGAGGTTAAACTACAAGCTAATGATCATAACCATTACCGTTAGGAGGAAAATCTTGATTCACTGATGGTTTTATGTCACGGCAGTGATGCCGCGCTGTCCTCTGACACCACTAAGTGCTCACACCAGCTCCACAAAAAAAAAGTGTTTTTAAAAGCTTCGTGGTGGATCTGTCACTCTGCTCGCATTACTTTCATTGTTGCATCACCACTTACCAACAAGCAGGATGTGTAGCAACAGTGTTTCGTGTCACTGAGGGTCAAAGTTCAAACATAAGTGCCTAAAAAGAATTAATGATTATCATTGATAATTATTAATTATATTAAATAATAAGATCTAATTTATGTTAGATTGCCTCAGGAGCACTAACCTTAAAAAGGGAAAAGATAGCCACTTCATTGATTTAGTCTCATAAAAATACCTAACTGTCAATTTGGAATTTCATAATTTATTAACTTAATAACTAAAATCAAATTACCATGTCAACAGCTAGTAAAGGTTGAAGGTTTTCAGAGTTCTTGTCAGTGAAGAGGTTGGCAACATTCACTCTTGTACAACATTAAACAGACAGCATGTAGTTTTAAAAGCCTTTATTACACAAA
>JAQLOL010014416.1:0-11441 GCA_029783665.1 Naso thynnoides
ATCATCAACCTTTTTTTTTTTTTTTTTTTTTTTATTGTCTTCATTGCAAAATGTTTGCAAAATCAGGACTGAAGGAAATTCTTAAACACACGGCAGCACAATCACAAGGGCTCATCATCAGCATCTTTTGGCTTTAGGAGTAATCCGTGAATGCCGGCGTTTGCCTGAAGGAGCTTTCTGATTGTAAGAGCATCTGTGCTGAAATGTTTTTCTCTTGAAATGTGAGTTTCTGTTGCTGGTTTGCCTCAGTTTTAATGACTCTGACATCTTGCAGTTCTGTTGTCGTTGAGTGTGGAGGTCAAATCTTTTCGGCATTAACGCTGGTTGTATTCACATCAGTAATTTATGTGAGAAGTTTAAGGTGAGTACTGTTTTCAGAGATTTAGATTTATTTTATTATAAGTATGTTAAAATCTTGATGATCTGACTCCATCTTTACCCCGCCGACACCTTACACCCTCACACCCCACTACGGTCTCTCAGGTCGGCTAACAAGTCACTCCTCGACGTCACCTAAATCTTGTTTTAATCTCTGTTTAAACACACACACACACACCCTTTTTTAACTATTGTGTTTTACTGTGCAACACTGTGTTGACTGTGCTTGTTACTTGTGTGTTGATTGTGTTGACTGAATGGAAAGCACTTTGGTCAACTCTGTTGTCATTATAAAACAAGTCATTATGCCACTCTGCATAATGACTTGTTTTATTTGGGGGAAATTAAGTACAGGTTAATGACAACCCTTGTGTGTTCACCTTCTTCTTTTTTTAAATGTTTTATTGAAAACTTCCTACAGTTTGGTATAATTAAAAACTGTTAGTGTTTCCTGTACTGTTGCATCTTTGATAGGCAAGAGAAAACTTTTAGGTAGGTTTATCTTTGAGGTCATAGCATTAAAACTCCATAATAACCTTTCTGCATATTGCAATTCAAGTGGTCTGAAAGAACTTTAGACTTCTGCACCTCTTCTTGGCTCTATATTTGCTAATTTCAGAGAGCGTTTGTTTCTATTGGCTGCTCTGTGCTGTGCTTCTTAGCAACAGGTGATGTCGGTACGAGCTGATTGGCTGCTGAAAGAAGTGACATTTCTTGCGCTCTTAAACTTGCCGGCTTGAGTCGAGCTGAAACGGACCAGGTTACTCCGCCACAACTTTCCCTCCAACCATTTTGTCCTGCTGTGAATCTTTGGTGCAAACTGCACTTGGAAGAGAGAGGGACAACAAATGAGGGAAAAAAAAAAAAAGTTAGCCAGACCAAAAAGAAGGAGTGGAGGGTGCAGCCAAGTTGCTTCTCAACAAGTCTCATGCTACAGCTAGCTTGAGCTCCAAATGTTGCCTACACCAGCTTTAAGATGGAGACTTGTGAGACCTGTGTTCTAATTCAGTGGTTAATTCTCCAAAACAACAATTTTGGAGTGCATACTGTATGAAGCAAATTATTATTTTTTTGAATGCAAACGTAGTCGTGACAGATCTCAGTTGTTTAATACTAGTACCTGTGTCGATATCCGTCTGATGCTGCCCTAAAATGCTGGATTATGTATCGCTGAGTACTCAATTTATTAGAATTTAACAAATTTCTGAAAAGCTACAAGACTTAAGAGGCACAATGGGCAGTGCTATCACAGAATCAGATTGAAAGGCCAGCGAGCAGTCTTGAAAAATAATTAGAAAATGAAAAATGTGATTAGCTGTATGTGTTCTGTCATAATTGCTTTGTGTTTATCCTCGTATGACAGAGACACAGCTGCACTGTGAGCGAATAAAACATGATGGCCGAGCAGAGGCACTCTGGCAGAGATGAGAGGCAACAGACGGACAGACAAACATACTGCAGTTGCACTCTTCCCATCATCCACCCACGCCAGAGCAGAAATGCTCTCTGCAATAATTCCTTTATTAGATTCATCTCCCCTAACTGCCTTGCCTTGCTGCCCATTACCGTGTCTGAATGGGATGAGTGAGTGAATCGGGCCACATGCTGGTCACCACTAAGCAGCAATGAATTATTCAGTCAGTTAATTAAAATCCATCACCTTTTCTCCATTACTTCAACAAAATCCCTCAATCATCAGCATTTCAGTTGTATTCTCTCAATGACCGCTCTTAGTTTAATGTGCAGGGTAATAATCTGTCTGCACACACACCTTCACATGTGATGGACGCTGAATCTGACATGTTGCCCCTAAAATCTAGTAGAGGTGTGTGCAGTCCGTCTCCGCTCTGACACGGCAGCAGAGCTGACATGTTTCAACTCTGCGCTCTGAAATGCAGTAGGTGGGTGTTGGCGGATGGCGGAGCACGAAGCAAACCTTTCCGGAGCACAAAAGTGGAATCCCACAGCAAGTTGCTCTGCAGTTAAGGTTAACTGGTTACTTTGCTTGTGGGTGTGAATGTGAGCACGAATGGTCTTTTGTCTTTATATGTCAGCTGGCTCCAGCCCCCCCACGACCCCACAAAGGATAAGGAGAATGAATGAATGAATGAATGTAACAAGAGACAGGTGGGGTAATCAACACAGGTGAAACATGTAAGGGTGGGAAACTTGTCAGGATGACGGATATGAGACAAAACAACAAGTACCAAACTATTACAGAAAACACAAGGGAACCTGAACAACAAATATAAAAACAGAGGAGCTTAAAAACGAAATATCAAATAACCAAACTGAGAATCCAACCGAAACATAGTCATAGATGACTTCATTTGAATGACAGAGATTTCAGCAGTTACTTTTGGGCAGAGCTGATGTCAAATGGGCTTGACAAAGAGTAAAAAACACATGCTCACATCTTTAAAGACAAATAAACTTAATAAGCTGTTAGTGTTATTGTTAAAAAAAATACAAATGCTGCGCAGCAAAACTGACATAAAAAATAGTTTGACTGGAAAGGATAATTTATATTTGATTGTTATTAACAACATTTTACACTTTTTTTAGAAGGTGTCCACGCACAGCACACTACAAACATTCTGCCAAAGCAGCAACATTTTGTAATAAAAAAGCCATTTCATCAAAGAGACGTGTAGATCTGCTGATGCACATTAATTGAACCCATTCATCTCTCTCTCTCTCTCTCTCACACACACACACACACAAACACAGCACTGTTTATCACTGCACAAATGCACATGTCGAACATCTGAGCAGTAAAAGGGAAAACATCCTGTAACGTCAGACTTTTTTATTAATTGTGATGGTTTTATTTCCAATCAAATTCAGGACAATTACTTTTTATACACTTATCCTTATCGTTTTTTCTAAAGCAGGGACAATGCACAATAAATATATTCCACCAGAAATCAAAAGCTCAAGTCACAAAATTCTTCTGATTGTTAATTGTGCAATAGTAGAGCCGTTCTTGTTTTGGAAAAAGTTCATTAAATAGCCATTATTTCTTCCGTCGTATTCACAGAGGCATTTCAAACTCTGCACAGACATGAGGGAATGAAACGCTGCTGCATAAAGAACCACTGTAATAATGTCATTTCTTTGATGGCCCAGCTGGTGCAAACTCATTTAAAGGGTGACACTTTAAATTTACCACACAAGGAAAATGAGATTATTTAGTGAGCTGCAGGTGAAGTGTTGGAGATCACTGTGCATTGTTAGAGTGTTGCAATTCTTTGTGACACATAATAATTTCGGAGCCGAGAGATAAAGTGCCGAAGTCAGACGCTGTGAAGGAAAATTGAAGCAGAGACCAGAACTCAATATTATCTCCACTGTGGCTCAAAATTAGATTTTTAAAAAAAGAGGAACAATTGTTTTTTAATGAACTGGAAGAGACTATTTTTTTTCCTTGCATCAGAAACCATATCTGCTAAATCTAAATATGTTTAATTTTCTTAAAAATTTTTAAGTGATTTTCCACTGCAAAATTCTGCAGTGTTAGTCAATTACTCACCCTTATGCTGTGGTCAGACTACAAGATATTTTTGTAGGTTAAAATGTTCACTGTGTCAGATTAGGCAATAAAAGAGTCCTAAATTCTTGCTGTGTCTTGAATGAGAGACATGACGGACTACATGTTGCTCCCCGATCAATCATCATCTGCAGTTCACGGCGAGTGTGTTGCCACTGGCAAGAAAGTGCTCACAACTGACTAATACTACTGCTGACAAGCCGTCATGGGAGGTAAACAAAAAATCAAACATGCTAGTCCTTCTGTCATGAAGTCGTGAGATGTCCCAAATGCGTCATCTGTCATGACAAGACAACGCGAGATGAAATGACTGATTGCCTCACCCAATGCGCATTGATCATTTCTGAGCTTATCCGACACCCTACGTCTTGTGGGTTGGGCTGTTAATGGTCTGATGTTGTGTAGTCTAACCTACACATTATCCGGAGCCTGGGAGGCGGCATGGATGTGTTCATTAAACGCATGCACATTTCATAACTCGCACATGCGTTTTATCCATACATCAAGCATGTGATTTGTTTCCACATTTTCTATTTCATGTGCGTGTTTTATAAATTGCACACGTGTCAATTTGTAGTTCATGTGCCCGTTTTATCAAAACATGCACACTAAATAGGAAAGGTGCATGCTTTTTTAAAGAAATAAATACATTACACATCTATATCACCTTCAGGGCTCCGTAGAATTAGATGTCTTGAGTTGAATTTGAATTGATTTTTTTCCTTCCAGAGTGTTCCTCCACGGTAAATGGGTGATTCCAAATATGCACACTCCCTTTTTGCTCCCGCTTTTGAAAATGTCAAAACTATCTAAAAACATCCATACAAAATTCCCAACAGCTTCTTGTGGTATAATCCAAGTCCTATTTATCGTGTCGTATGCTCAATAAGTCCTAAACATTATTCTTAACGTCAGTGAACCACAACTCCAATAAATATGGTTTCACCAAAAACGACAGAAACTTCTTTCTTTCTGCATCAGCCATTTTCATTCACTTTTCTCTGTTCTTTTCTTAAAATTGCTGAAAATTTATCCCAAACTTGTAAGCGAATAAAAATGTCCTGTGCAGAGATTAAAGAGTTTCTGTAGTTTTTGGTGGAACCATATTTATTCAGAACGCCCATATTGTCCACCACTACCGGCTCTGCTGCTGTCTAATGTGAGATCACTCTGCAGCAAAAGAGATGAACTCTTCTTCCTGCTACAAACCAACAAGAATTACAAAGACTGCTCCGCCATCTGCATCTCCAAGACTTGGTTGGTGCCGGATGAAGCTGTAACCCCAGCAGGTTTCACACTACACCGAGCTGACAGGTCAGCCAAGCTAACTCTGAAGACCAAAGGCGGTGGCATCTGCCTTGTGGTTAATTAACACTGGTGCACAAACACTTCAGCTATAAGCACTCTATGTTTGCCTCACCTGGAATACATCAGTATTAAATGCAGGCTATCATATCTTCCCAGAGAATTCAGTTCAGTTATTTTGGTTGGGGTTTACATCCCACCGTCAGCTAACCCCAACACATCAATAACTGAGCTAGCCACTCACATCCCCTCTGTGGAAAGCTCTCATCCTGATGCAGCAATCATTATACTTATACTCATGAGAGGAGCCAACACATTCGACCACTGCTATACTGCAATAAACAATGCTTGCTACTCATTTCTGAAGGCTCCCACTGGGTAATTCCAACCATGCCATGACACTCCTTGTCCCGAAATAAGAAGTATTTAGTGCAGCTGCAGACAGCCTCAATTAGCTGACTGACACCGTGACGTCATACATCAATTTCTGTGTGGACCTGTGCATCCCCACCAAAAAACTGAAACACCACATCAACAGTAAACCCTGATTCAATAAAGACAGTCAACTTCTACGCAAGAAAAAGAACTCTGCTTTCATTAGTGGAGACTCAGGTCTGCGATCAGGATAGCCAAATCAAACTATGCTATAAAACTGTAACAACAGATTGCATCAAATGACACTAGAACCATCTGGAAAAAATTAAAAGCGATGACCAATTACAAAAAAAAAAACTCCCACACACACACCCGATATTGAATCTGACCTCCCAGACAAACTCAATGAGTTTTATGGGAGGTTGAAACAATCCTCAGTCCCACCTTACTCACCCCCTTCCACCCCTCCACCTCCCCCATTTCTACATCCAGGAGGAGGGGGTGAGGACCACATTCAGAAGATCCAATAAGAGGAAAGCAGCGGGCCCAGATGCAATTAGCCTGGCTGTTCTTCACCATTGTGTAGCCCAAATGGCTCCTTCATTCACCAACATCTTCATCACATCCCTCCATCAGTGTGCAGTTTTAAAACGTTTCAAGCACTCTACCATAAACCCTGTGCCAAAATCATCCAACATCGTCTCAACGATTACAGGCCAATTGTACTTACATCTGTCCTTACGAAAGTCTTTGAACGCATCATCCTCTCCCACTTGAAATCCCACACTCCTCTGTTAAATATCAGTTTGCTTATCGTGCCAATAGGTCTTCTGAAGATGTTGTGAATACCTCCATCACACCTAGAGTCACCAAACACATATGCCCACATTCTATTCATCAACTTCCGCTCAGTAAACCCGGTTAACCTCTTCAATAAACTGATGGACATGGACATTAACCCGCCCCCCAGGGGTGTGTCCTCTTATCCTGCTTCTTCTCCCTCTATACAAACCACTTCACATCCCACCATAGCTCAGTTACCATCCTGAAGTACGCCAATGGCACAACCATAATCAGACTCATAACCAACAATAAAGAGGACAAATACCGAGAACAGATAGCCCGAGCAGTCACTTAGTGCTAGGACAATAACCTTCAGCTCAAGACATCCAAAACACAAGAACTTATTCTAGACTTCAGGCACAGCGTCCCCCTTTCCTCTGGAAAAAACCACTGCCATTGAGGACTCTCTCAAATTTCTAGGCACTCATACCAGCAATACCCTCAAACGGACCATTAACACAGACCACATCACCAAAAAAGCTCATCAGAGACTTTTTTTTAAAGAAGATTCTTAGAAAATTCCAAGTAAAATGCAACCTCCTCCTTCAGTTTTACACAGCCATCACTGAAAGCATAATCACCCCATCCATAACAGTTTGGTACGGCAGCTCGGACAGTCACTCACACAAAAAACTGCAACGCATAGTCAATAATCATCCAAGATCATTGGTACATGCCTCCCATCAGTTGAATCACGAACTCACAATCAATAGAGCAACAAAAATAATATCTGACCCCTCGCACCCAGCTCACCACTACTTTCAAATAATGCCCTCTAGGAGGCGCTACAGGTTCATGTCCACAGAAACATCCTGCTTTAGGAACAATTTTTTCCCCCTGCATTAAGGACTCTAAACTCTGCTCTATAGCAACCCTGACAGATATATACAATACCATGCACTTTAAATTACTGTGTGAATATACATATGTAAATAGTGGCTGTGTTTTTCCTGTCGTGTATATTGTCAAGTATTGAACTGCCTTAAACCTTTCATGTATTTATTTTTATACAATGTTATGTGTTAAATATTGATGCTGAGCTTAACCACTATGCTGTGCCGAAAACAAATTCCACCAACCTGGTTGTGTGGTCATTAATAAATGACTGATTGATTGACTGATTCAGCAACATTTGGAACAACTATAAATGTGTGACCCAAAACACTGGATCGGATGTATTAGGTTTCAGAGCTTTTTAGCCGAAAGAAAGAGTTTCGGAGGTCCTTTGACACAATAGAGAAGCCTAGGTTATACCGCATGGAGCCGTTGAGAATTTCGGGTGAACGTTTTTAGATAGTTATGATGCTTTCTACAAACTGCCAGCAAATGGAGCATGCATTTTCAAAACCAGCCATTTACTGTGGAGGAACACTGGAAAAAAAATTGTATTTCTCAAGACATGTAAGGGTGAGCAAATGCTTAACAAAATAGAATTTTGTGGCACTTTGAGGAGATATTAGATATTATTTACTCTATGATGCTGATGTACTGGATATTATTTGTATTACTTGTGTATTTTTACACAGCTTTTAGCTAATGAGTTACCAATCAACTTGTGTAACATTATTCAGGTAACATTCTTCTTCTTTTGAATTCAGGTGTCTGTCAATCCGAGTTAAAAAAACTTTTTTTTTAAAAACTGCTTGCAGGTATTTTTTAGTTTGTGTGCTCAAACTCAACAAGGTGTGTTGAAAGGAATTAAAACTGTGACTCTTTTTGGGGAGTTCTAAAACTTTTCCTGACTGTCACTGCTTGCTGTCTCATTACCAGCTCACTTTTCAACAGTCTGACACTTTGACAGCAAACATGACTGACAGGAACTCTGCTGAGACAGACAACAGGAAGTTTATTTGCTTTTTTGAGTAAGTGCGTGCAGCTGCCAATGCTCTGACTCTTGTGGGGTCAAAACTTCCTTGTAAGAATGAAAATTTGTGTGTGTGTGTGTGTGTGTGTGTGAAGAGTGTTTCGACAACAAAGTTGCCGTGACCCCATTTTAAAAAGTCTGCTTTTCTGATTTCACATTCTCTTAGAACTTGACATGAGACTTACAAATAGAGAAGCCAGCGTAATGTTGTGTTGGTGTACGTACTCAAAGAGTTTCTATTTTTCTGGGGTAAAGTAATGAGATATTGAATAATTTCCAACTGGGTATTGCAGAGCATACGTTTTTAGGAGGGAAAGAGGAATTTTTGGAACTGAAAACAGAATAAATTCAAAACCTACATGGAATATGTTTGAAGCAGTAATGATGTACAAGGGTGATTTATAAGTTCATGATCTAAAAAGATGAGTTATACAGCTCTCCTTACGTGTTTTGAGTGATTGCATGAAGGCTGTATTGTACTTTTTCTCAGACAGCCACTGCTTTCGTTTGAGGAGTTTACACAAGGATCTAAACTGGAACATGGTGACAATAGCCTTGATTATTTATTTAGATCGTTATTTTGATTCTTTTGAGTTTTAAAACAGACTTTTCCTGTCCAGCTGCCTCTACATGCCGTCTGAAAAATCTTGTGTACGTGCAGTGAACGTAAGGACAGGATGAACTGTACAAATACAAGATTTCAGACCACGCCAATGGTTTTTTACGTACATCTATCTTGGAAGACTCCGTCAGAAATTGTTTGGAGAAGGGCAGGCAGTTTAAAAAAGTACTTGACAGATGAATGGATAAACCATCCATCTGTCATATTCTATCACAGACTGACTTAAACCAATCATAAGAGCTGCAATTACATCTCAGCTTTTTAAACCTCTGTTTATTCAGGGAGTACAGGTTGAACAGGTGGAGTGTTTTAAGTATCTAGGGACGCAGATGGACGCCCGCCTGTCCATCCAAACACACTCCGACATCATTTACAACAAAGCACTCCAGCGTCTCCATCTTCTCAGGAAGCTGAGACACTTCAACGTCAGTAAAAAGATTCTAACAACGGTTTACCGGTCACTCACCTTCAATATCACATCTTGGTACAACTTCCTCACCAGCAAACAGAAAATAAAACCATCACGCATCACAGATCAAGCCAGCAAAATAATCGGTTCAACACAAACTCCACTGTCCCACCTGTACGAGCGCTCTGCGATCAGGAAAGCCATCCTGATCACAGAGGAACCCTCTCACCCTCTCCATCACTCATTCACCCTCCTCCCATCAGGCAGGAGATACAAAGTTCCACTGGCCAGGAAAGCAGTCTCCAAAAAATCATTCATTCCATCTGCAGTCACAGCCCTCAACAGCAGGGGAATTTCAATCTCAAGAACTTAATGACTTGCTGCTGCTGCTGGTCCTTGCATTTTATTTAAATAGTGATGTTGTTGTAATGCTGTCTGTTTAGTCTTAGTATTAGTATCAATGTTTTTAATGCCTTCTGTGTGTGTGCATATGTGCGTGTGGAAAACTGACGTGAGCCCTGTCAAAGACCTACCTACCATACCTTTTGGGTTAGACAATAAAGCCCTATCTATCTATCTATCTATCTATCTATCTATCTATCTATCTATCTGTCTATCTATCTATCTATCTATCTATCTGTCTATCTATCTATCTGTCTATCTATCTATCTATCTATCTATCTATCTATCTATCTATCATCTATCTATCTATCTATCATCTATCTATCTGTCTATCTATCTATCTATCTATCTATCTATCTATCGTGACATCTGATGTCATTCAGTGTTAAGAGCTTTGGGGAGGTGAAAGGAGGAATTCTAACATCATGTTTTTTTAATTGCTTCTTGCATTTTATGATATTCCAGTCACCTTTTTAAAAAAAAAAAAACTTTTTATTTTCAGTAATAATCAACTGGAAAGAGCATTTTTGTGACCAAAAACAAGTGAGAACAAATCTGTAGATGTGCTAAGGCAAAGAGTGGCCTTTAAACACACCACGCATAATTTCTGCCACTACTGGCCTTTTGATCAAAACAATAAGTTTGATGATGTCATGAAGTAGCGTGGGATTGTGGTAGCTGGTGTCGTCATCGCGTCACTGCAGTTAAAAACGAATCAGACGTGTCTCACTCCGTGTGTAGACAGAGAGCGCAGTAGAGAGCAGTTCAGTGTTAGCTTACCTTTCTAGTAGAACACATGAGAGATCAGCACTCTTTGTAATCCCAGTTTATCACAAAGCTTCCTCCTTCCAGGAAATGCTGCACCAGTACTTACTTTCGTGACACCACAAGTAATCCCTGGTACACTGGCTTTCTACGGGAAAAAACACTATCTGTAGAGCACAGTGTTACGTTCCTGCTAATGCTAATGCTAATTGAACATTTCCTACAGCTGCAGCTTCACATTTAAAGCACTCAACTCGTGAAACGCAAGTTGAGTTTTATTTTGAAGTAAACTGTGCTTAGCTAGCTTACCCTTATTGATCATCATAAAGTGTTTTTGGAGCAAACAACTATTGTTTTTAGATTTGTTGACAGCTCAATTTTAAATTTGTATGGGAGTAGTTTTATACTGTCTGTGAAAGTAACAAGTAAAAGTAAGAAACAAGAACGGAGCTGTTAGATGAGGAGCTACAGGTGACAGGTGACAACCTCCCACTCTTACAACTTATCCTCCTCCCATCGTCCTGCTGGTCATCTCTCTTTACTTTCATCATGTTACAAGTCAAATATCACTGTCTCCAGCAACTCTGTGTGCAACACAACTACTGCTGCATGGATCTGGCTAGAGAGGTTCTGCTGCAGGATGTATATATACTGTCCATCCTACAGCAGTATTTTTAAAAAGGCAAAATGATGATGGGGCCAGAGGGCAAGGAATAGAATCGGTGCATGTTACACCTTAAACACGACTACTGCGGCAAGCCTAACAGCAGGTAGGTGGAGGTAGAGGGTGGTCAGGAGACATGTCCATATTAAGTCAACTGAAAGCAACAATCAAACCCTTAAACAAACGTATGGCACAACACAGAAGGGCCAACTCCTCAGGTCCAGTCTCAGCTGTCTATTCTCATCTTAAGGAAAAGGCACACTC
>JAQLOL010014417.1:0-11434 GCA_029783665.1 Naso thynnoides
TGTTGCACTGTATTTGGTTATTAAATTTTTTACAATTGAAACTAAATTTTTTTTATTAACAATTACAGTACTTTTTAAAAAAAAAAAAAAAAAAAAAAAGGTATCATTGGCCACTGGTACTGTTAACCAGGTATCGATACTGGTATCAGATCAAATTTGAATGTTACCCACCTTTGGTCTTCACCAATGTGTGTCTGTATATCTACTTTTTATTCACCTTGATGTTATTATTACACATGCAGGTTCAGTTAAAAAACTCTTAGCAGCCACACTCCATTGTTTTCCTCCTCCAGATGGTAATCAAGGCAGAGCTGCTTTTAGCAAATAGCTTGAATTAAATTCACATAATGAATGAAGCACAAAACCTAAACCCTGATTTACACAAACATAGTAAGGTCTGGTGAGTCAGTGATCCACACATACCGTGTCTGTTATCAGTTGTTAATTTATGGTGGGTGATATTAAAAGCCGAGGACAACGAAGCTGTTATACAGGTCCAGGTGTACCCGAGAGTGTAAATACAATTTTCTTATGGTGTTATTCCCAGATCACACAGGCATATACACACTGTGCTAAATAACAACTAACAGTAAATGATTCAGCAAATAACATTTAAATAAAAGATCTGAAGGATTTTGCACACACAAAACAACTTTCCACTGACTTCTCTCTTTGAGGGGGGGCACATGGTGTGGTGGCTGTACTTTTTCACACAAAGTTGCAGTGTGTGTTTGTCATTTTTCCCCCTCATATGCATGTAGAGTGCATCACCTCATTTGGTCTTTAATCTTTGGGGAATCAGGAATCCCTGTGTGATCAAAGGGAGTGTGTACCGTCTGGATCTGCGAGTGTGTATAATCTGTTAAACTTTACGCATCTCAAGCAGGGACAGGTTGTGTGTGTGTGTGTGTGTGTGTGTGTGTGTGTGTGTGTGTGTGAGACCATATTCCATGCGAACATGATTTAATGAGTGTAAATGATCTGCGTCTGTGTATTCTCCTCATCATGCGTGTCATGGTTTGGCGGTTAGCCTGCATAATTATAGCAGGATTTATTTGTCTCTGTTTCCTGGAGGAAGGAGACCCCGGAGGACTTGTAGTGAGTTCAGTTTTCAGGCAATTTCGGGAAAATATCTTCCTCTTAAAACCACATTACACATCCCTGCAGTGTAGCCTTAGACCTGTCAGTGCCATGATTTTTGATCCCGTTTCCATCAATACCTTGAGGCAGATTGTTGGATAAGCTTGACTATCTTTGCCACAGAGCAGTGTTTTATCAAGGATCTTCACTTCTGAATGCACCCTCTCACCTGTCTGTTCTGTGAAAAATACTTAGAAATGGCCTTTGGTATTTCTTGAAGTAGAAAAAAAAACAACCTTAGGATTGGATCTGACCTTCAAACTTCACAAGTGATCTCAAGGCAACCACAGTGAAAAGTCCTCCACTCATTTCTCGAACACCCGTGTTGATACCCGGCCTACAAATGTTACTGACTGTGATTCACTACGACTTCGTCCAGCCTGAACAAACTCCTGTTTCAGCACCAGACTGCCAGTGAGTTTTTAAAGTGTCTGATGTGTTGCACAAAAAGAATGTGCTCCTATGGTTTCTCCAGCTTTCAGCGTTTTGTTCAAACACAAGCAGGTACAGTTTGATCTGCCTGCTTACCTTCATACTGTGTGTAAACTCCAGACTGTCAGTCCCTGTGTGCTTGCTGTCAAATCTGAAAATAAACCCAAGTTTATTTTCTGCAAAGTAATGGTGTGCGGTACTGTATTTGCCAAGTGAATACAGGGCCAGTAACGACTTTACTGATACCGATATCGATACATATACCGATATCAATACTTTTTACTCTGAAAAGCAGCTGATGTACTTTAATGTGAGGGAGAACAGTGTGTTATGATTTATGAGGTGAATGAATCATCAATATGCTAAATCTGAATATATTTTGAAGTCTGCTAAGTGATGTCATTTTTGGTGTTAATTTCTTGCATGTGCAAACCTAGGACAGATTTTAAACACAGTTTTTAGGCAAATAAGAAAATTTGGGGGGGGGGGTCAGGTGATGTCAGGACAGCAAAACGAAGTGGAGCAGGGGAGGAGGAGTAGCAAAATGTGCATGAAAAATGTGAAAGAAGTGTTTGCACAGATATGTCTAGTCCTTGGCAAAACGGGAGCACTTACTGAACAGAGAAAAACTGAAATTACAGTATTGATCCCATCACACTAGTATCGATCCGATACCGATATCAATGTTGGTATTGATACTATTGATGTTTGGTTCGATCTGCCAACCCGTACTGCAAAGTGCGCTTTTGTCCTTCCTTGTTTCTCCACATTAATGGATCATTTACCCAAAAGAGGTCATTGCAGGGTTTAGGGTTTAGGCCTCATTGACTTCCCACTCATTTAAGCTCTGCTGTTAACCTGTCCATATCAATAAAAAGCCAGCTGACCTTGGACAAAGCTTTTTAGTAGAAAATGATGCACACAAGCTGTTTGCAGGAAGAACCAATAACTTAAAGGTACCCTATGGAGCTGTTTCTCTTTAAAAAAAAAACATATAATCTTTTTCCTCAAAACACAGTAACTTGCATGAATGAACCTACAGAGGATTTTCACCTGAACCTGCAGCTCCCATCGACTTGAGGGGGCGTTATAGAGTTTTTCAATTTTTTGCTCTCCGTCCCACAACTTTACTGTTATCATTCTGTAATTTTTTTCCACAGCAGGCAGCTGTTTTCTATGAAACAGCTCTAAAAGCCCAACTCAACTGCTCAGCTTGAAGCAGCAGACAACCACAGTTGGCAACTCGCTGATGAACATAATGGTGTATTTAGCAGCAAGGAGAACACTTAGCAGAGGACAAAAACACAGCTGAAAGAGTGTGTGGTTTACAGCTACAGCCAGATGTTTGTTTCAACAAAAGACACTAAAATCTCCAGTCCAGCACCATGCAGACTTAATAAGAAACTAGCTTGTAAAAAGAGAGTGAAGCCTCTAGCAGCGAAAGAGCCACATATATTCTTCAGGGGTTGTTGAGACCAAAGTAGAGCCAAAAGAGAGTGAATTTTGATCTTTTATTCAGTCATTGCAGGTTTAACCTGCATGAAATACATCATTGTTTTCTTCTAAGCAGTCTTTCTCCACCGCCTGTGATCACCTGCACTAAAAACATTACATTAGCACTGAATTGTTGAAGATTTTAAAGACTTTTTTTCTTGTCTTTAATACTGAAAATAACACCAGTGATCTCTGATTGGCTGGTTTGACATCCACCACACAGGAGAGAAATGCTTAGTGTGCTCAAAGTTAATACACAATGCATCTTAACTATACTACAGTCCAGTGACATTTGGCAAAATGTAGCGGCAGCAGTGCACAAGTCTGACATCACCTCAAGCTTTTAGCAATAAACGATAATAAACTGAGGCCAGGGAGCTGTGCAAAGTTTAACACCAACAGCTGCAAATCACATTCTGCTCTGAGCCCCTTAAAGACTCGAGCCAGCCATTAGTTACTGTAACTGTTTCATGCATCATTACAGTAATGTTTACTGTATTTGCAAAAAGTTTTATGTATCAGCCAGCGTCAGTGACATGACACACTGAAGGATTTTCAGATGGCGCAAGCCTGTCAGCAGTGGTTCTCTAACCCATTTTTCACACACAGTGTTTGACATGCAAACGCACACTGCTCCCTGAAGCCAAGGTGAAAAATGATGAATGATGCTAATTGCCGCTGCCATCATTTTTGGGAGCCGGAGCAGAGCTAAAGGCAGATAAAATCCAGAGCTGAAGTGTTGGTGCACTCAGAGAGAGGGTGAGTGTGGGAGGGTGGAGGGACTCTAAGTTAGGATGGAGAGAGAGAGAGAGAGAGAGAGAAGCACGAACGGAGGATTATTTTAGATGTTGGTGAATATGCGCTGCATCTGCTGTGTGGGCGAAAAGGTGGAGACAGCTATCAATTTTTTCAGCTCATTTTTGTGTAAAAATTTGATTACTTAGTTCCTGTTTTTTTAGGATGTTTTTTTGTACAGTTATACTAATCACAGTTAGTTTAGCTGCTTTGTGTAGACAAAAGAAAGAAAAAAGCAGAGAGGAAAAATACAGAACAAACTGTCAAAACACAGCGAGGAAAATACAGGTTTGCTCAGAAAGGCTGTTGCATAACAATAAAACTCTGCAAAACATTCAAATGCATTCTCAGCTGAAAAAGTGACAACATGATGAGAGACAGTTTATATTTCCACAATATGCCTCCAAGTCTCCTATCAATTGTAATGTTGCACAACCATTAATTTGTCCTATCCCTGGTTGATGGAGGGCTGTTTGCTCAGGGATAAAGGATCTGTGCCATGTTGATGTTGCTGACCTCAAATTAAATGTTTCAGATTTTCAGAGTTCAATCTTTTTTTTTCTGTCTTTAAATTGCTTGTTTTTGCCTCTCCTGCAGAAACTAGTCATTTTTCAAAGACCCTGCAACTGACAAAACATGTGGAAAGAAAATATTTAGAACACAGAAATCATCTATAAACTCTGGGTAAAATATGATCCAATTAAGAGGCTCCCTGCTAAGTTGAGAAATTTAATAAAATTATTTTTTCTTTATATATACTTTAATTTTACCCAGAGATGAAAAGAGTACTGAAAACTACAAGTACTGTTACATTTCTGAAATATTACTCAATTACAAGTAAAAGTGTTTAAAAAAGTACAGTAAAGTACAAATTCCTGTTTTTAAAAAATTCTCATAGTACAAGTTTTTAGTTCCCTTTTAGCTGTTGATGTTTAACCTCTTAACATCCACCTTTGTCATGGGGCCTATATGGAATACCCAAATTTAAAGGCCTATTATGGAAAAAATATAACCCCAAAAATATAGCTAACCTCTTCTTCTACCCTCTCTGTACTTCAACATGGCCCTGTATTATTCTGTAGTGCCTCCTAGTGGCACTCCGATGCAACAGCATTACAGGATACAACAGCGGCTACGTTCACCTCATGTCTGCAGACCTGCGGCTGCTGCAGTGGGGCTTTTTTTCTTGTCTAAATGTCAGGGTTTCAGTTGGTCAGTTTACGATCGGATGGTTTTACTGATGTCATTTAGCGCCAGTTTGTTCTCCAGCCCATCATTCACTGCAGTTGTTTTGAAACTGATTTTTTTTCCTTTCGTTTTTTTTCTCAGTAACGGATGTGATTAAAATGTAGTGAGGAGCAGTTCTTCAAACGAAACCTACTTAAGTAAAAGTAAAATTACAGATTTGAAAAACTACTTAAAGTGCAAGTACACAAAAAAACTACTCCGTTGCAGTAACACAAGTAAATGTAATTTATTACTTTCCATCTTCTGCCATTATGTAAGAGTATTTCAGATGATTACATTTTTAATCTGCTGTGGTTGGGTCCTTGTCTTTTGGTTGAACGTGTTTTTAAAATGCTTGATAGCAGATGAGTCAATCATGCTGAACAGCTATGCCTGTGTGCCTGAAAACATGAGGTTTTAACAGTGTGCATACAGTAGCATAGCAAATAATACTAGTCACCACATAAGGTGGGTAATCATAAATCTTTTATTTTTGATAATGAACTAAATTACCTCTTCTTTTTCAATGAATAGCACATTGATGTTTAATTGAGGCTGATTTGCAAAAACGTTTTCTCGTGTGTCAGAAATTTCTGGCTTATGCCTGATGATGCTGTAATTGAGTTGTGATGCCCTGTATGATTTATTGATGAACTTTGAAACCTGAATTAGAAATGAAATCACACATTAGCAAGAGGAGAGAACAAATGAACTTTTCAAATGATGAAATTAAAATTTCAGATGTGAAGTTGAAGTTGAGGCAAGTGTTTGTGTAAGTGAGTGTGTGAATCTGACATGCCAGCATACTTTCATCATTAAGTTTTCTCCAGTTCTTGTAGCTCTTCTACCATCTTTGTTTTGCAGCTCTCCTCTTCATCGTGTCTCACTTCTCCTTTTGTTGTTTTTGACTTCCAGCTTCTACTCTTCCTCCTCTCATCAAGTCTTGCTCTAATCTGTGCCCCAGGCTCTATTCATTTCCCCCACCAAACCTCAATTTCATTCTTCCATCTTCTGAGTAATTTTCACCTTTAATGATACCTCAAGTTATAAAAATAATGAGGCTGACCTCAGCAGAAACTTGATTATTGAAACAAAACAGCTTTTAGGAAGGATGTCTAAATCAAGCTGGTGGAGAGGTATGCATAAATCAGAATACTCACAGGCACACACACACACACACACACACATGTTCAGCAACATTTGCAACACCTTATAATTTCCTGTGTCCTGACTTAAACCTTTGAATAATAACTGTTAACCAAAGAGGGAGAAACACTGACAGGACGAGTCCAGCAGAATTCAGCTTTATTGCTGAGCTGTCAGTCTGCATCACGCTCGTGATCTCGTGGGACGACACTTTTCGTAGCTTGCGTGTAACTCTCTGCCTCTCAAACACCTGCACCTGTCGGACACGTTGCAAGTTTGCAACAGTTTAAAAAAAAAACTTTCTATCAACAGCAGTTACTGCTTTAACTTCTTTTTTTCTTTGCTGGTATTCTCAGCTCTGTCTTTTATTTTGTGACCTGTGTACTGTCAGCTAGCTCACATTAGACCTACTTGTCAGTGTTAGCGTGCTAGCTGTGATTGACATTCTAACATTCCATCTCCAGCTTGCAGGCTCATCCTTAATGTGGCAGCAGTAAGCATTTATTCAGCATTATTGACAGTGGAAAAATCTGTAAAATGTCAGTATGTGTGGGTGGGTGTGGGTGGATGGGGGGTTATGGTTGTGTAAATCTGTATGTGTGTAGGTTTTGCATGCTAGACAAATGTATTCTAAAAGTTTGAGTCCTGCTAAGACATGAAATGTTTTTTTTGGGTCTTCAGCTGTAAAGTTTGGTAACTCCTGCTATAAACCTTTAAAGTGCCTTAATGTGGCTTTATGGCCTCTTCTTCTTCATCATCTTCTCCTCCTCCCCCTCCTTCTTCTTCTTCTTCTTCTTCTTCTTCTTCTTCTTCTTCTTCTTTTGTCCCTGCGTGCTTTCAAACGAAACTTTATTGACAATTGTCAATAGCCAGAACAGAACAGCCCCTGGGGCCCACTAGACGTGCAGTGTGATCACTAAGATTGTAGTCGATAACCGGACCGCACAGTGTGAGGACGTCAATCGTGGCATCACTTGCACAGAGCTTGAAACAAGTTGCACAAATGAAGGAAAAATCAAGTCCTGTTGAATTACTATTGAGAAATTGGAAAAAAAATAAACCAGCGCTCAACCTGTCATACATCTTTTAGGTTAAGTTCAAATAAACCTGCCAGCTTTTCCATTTAGACATCCCATATTTTACAGTGAAGTGCCTTCAAACTGCCAAATAAAACCTCCTGAAGTCCAAACTCCGGTCTTTCGAAGTCCTGCCAGTTGTGATGCAGAGCTTAATCAGGCCAAGAGAAAGAATTAAAAGAATCGTTTTTGTGCCCAGAGTGAAAATGAACTCGTTCATAATTTAGTTTGAAGAGGAGTTGAGACATCAAGATGAAAGATTAAATTAAACATTGCTGCAGAATTCTTTCCACTAAACCATTTTACAACATAAAATGATTTGCAGGAATTTTAGAACAATACAGTGAAACTTTTCTCCTTTTCTTTCAGCTTTGCTTTTGCTGTATGATGTCACCAACAAAACATCCTTTGACAACATACAGGTAAGTTATGTTTTTGTTTGTTTGTTAGTTTTTTTCTATTTTTGTTTACATTGTACAATTACACACCTCCAAATGTTTTCTGTTGAATCCAGCAGCATCTGTTAATTTTCTCCTTTTCATACTTTACATAAACAAGTATTGTTATTCTTTCATAAACCTGTGTACCAAATGTCTCGGCTGACATAGTAAACTGAAATAATTCATTTTAATTAACTTTCTCTTTGCCAGCAGTTCGATTTTACAGATTGAGCAGCTCAGTAGCATCTGATGCATGAATGAATGATGAATGAGTGGATGATACGGCTTTGTAATGACAAAATCCTGAGCATCATTGTCAGTGTTATTTTTGGCATCATTAATTCATGTTTTTTATTAAAGTCAGTCTGTGTGATAGATGCTTGAACAAGCAGAGATCAAAGGCGCAGATCAAAGAGACGAAGGAGAGAAGAAAAACAGCAAAAGATAAACTAGTATTCGACACCAGTATCATGTACCATAATGAATTTGTCACTTTTCAGTTTTAAAAGGACGATCGTGTTTTAAATCCTAAATGGTAACTGAAGGGTCATATCAACCCTTTCCGCTCACTCTTCCTCCTCTGCTCTTCTTTATTCCCAAAGAGCCTCACCTTCAAGTTTATTAGACTGAACGGCTTCTATAAAGCCATTTTGTCAGGCTCAGTCATATTTTACAAGTGCCTGCAGGAAAATTTGTCTTCTGAATTTGAGTCAGCATGAAGCAGTGGGCAGCCGCACTTCAGCACTCAGAGATCAGGTCAGCGTCTTGGTCAATGTCAGTGAAATGCATGTCTTTAAAGTGTGGGAGGAAAGCAGCATGGGGAAACATGAAGACTCGGCACAGGAAGGTCCCACTCAGGCATGGTGGGGTTCACTGAGTGCTGACCACTGAGCCACAGTGGCGCCTGCTTGTGCAGTATGTATGCTGTGTCCACTCCAGCAACAGGAGCACTACAAACAGATTAGTGGGATGAAACTGATAAGAACCACCTGAGCACTCATGCAAAGGAAACCACTGGTTAGTAAAGAGGATTTTATTTCGTCCATGAGCTGATAGATACACACAAAGATGCTTGCATAGAAACGCATGATTACACAGTCGTCTTGAGCGCCAAGATGTATTGATTCAGCCAATGTAATGAAAGTGAAAATTCAATTTAAGATGGCAGACAGTCAACCTGACACAAGGCATTATGTAGTTGTTATTTCTGTCATGTAGTACCTATGTATGGAGGACTGAAGCTGCCAAAATCAAATAACTAAATCTATCAAATAAATAAATAAATGACTCAATAACTAAATAGATATGCCAAAAATGCCTCTATTTATTTAATTTCTCATTTAATTCAACTTTTAATTTTTCTTTATTTTTACACTTATGTACATATTTATTCACTCTGCAAATAAATGCCCCATTTATTTAAATTTCCATTTAGTTAATTTATCACTTAAATATGTATATTTATATACCTCTCTAACCCTAACCCCCCGATTTTTGACCCAAACATATTTATGTCTATGTTTCCATTTACATTAACATTTCTGTATGCATTACCACATTTAAGGGGGGCTGTTATTCAGTGTGTCATGGGGTGTTAGCTTTTCTTGTCTGGGCTGATCAACATCAGAGTGCATAGATCAAAACAGGTAATTCATTGATGCAAGTAAATGACAATAAATATCATTACCATAATAAAATAAAAAATATATTTATAATGCTGGTAAATAACAATCAATATCAGCACCATAATAAATAATTAATAACAAAGTCAATAATCAAAGTAAGGTCCAGTAATGTTATGTGTTAATGTTCTGTGCCGACTGAAAAAAAGAAAACAACAACAACAACAAAAAAATCTTTCTTTCTTGGTGGTGAAACAAGCTGAGCACCACTTTTCCCATTTTATGAATATGCTGTTAAACATAGAAAAGTCAACACCACAAAATGGCAGCTTTTTCAGAAACATCCCTCACCTCCATTTCCCTCCTTCATGGCACCACTGCTGACAGAGAGACTGAAGTCGTGCCAGCTGGTGTCATTATGTCATCACACCTGCCGTTCCCCTCTGTGCAGAAAGTGCAGCATGCAACAGGCGAGGTGGCAATTTTCATCCTGCTTTAATTGACACCACAGAAATAAATGGCCCTTTCAGGGTAGCAAAGGGGAAGGACTGTGTGTTTGTCACAAGTTTCTGCCTGAGAATTACTGTGATGTGTGCGACAGCCCTGAGGGATATCATTAGAGCAAGAAAGTGTCCTTCTTTAACTCCAGATGTAAACAGCAGCTCATGGGGAGCAGGGGAAAGAAGGAGGACAGGAAGGATACAGATGTTGTTCAGCTGGTAACAGAAGGGAGGAAGGATAAACATCAAACATCTGAAACAAAGCCTCTGTTGAGCATTTGTCTTATCATGGTTCAACACTCATCTGCTCTGCCCTCACACCGTTGCGCCCTGGATTAATCAGCATATGAGCTTATAAACCCATAATGTGTTCTTAATGTGATAATGTTAGAAGTTTGGCATCAGTCTGAATGTGCCCTCCGTTTTATCTAAACTAGTTTAGAGCTCTAACCAACAATTATTTTCATTATCATATTATCTTTTTTGTGTAAGTTTTAATTTTTTTCGTCCACATATTTTCACAAATGTGGCAACATATGGACTTCCAGCTGTTCTTCTTTTAGTAAATTGTTCTTTTATCATTGCAAAAACTTTTTTTTGCCTCAGCCAAGGATAAAAAACTTAATTGCAGTATTGTGAGATATTTCTGAATTATTAACCTTTCCTATCAGGATTTTTTTAAATACGCAAATTGAAAACGCACATAAAAAAAGGACCATGGAATGCCACCGACAGTCACACTGTCAGGACTTACTAGGACAGTCGTTCAAGAATATATTGGTAACATTTATATGTATATGAATAATTCTTTTAAAAAAAATAATAATAGCACATCCACAGAGTTTTTAGAAAGGCACAGAATTATTCCCACAGGTAGGTGCTAAACACTGGCAGTTAGCTTGTTAGCTTGCTAAATTATTGCCTTCTGCATTAAACAAATGCAATATTCCAATGTAGCTCGCTGTGTAACGTGAGGTATGTGGTATAGCAGTACACGTAGTACACGCTAAGTTACGATATTTGGATGGGCCCAGTTCGAATGTTGTGTTTACTTCCTCATTCTGTGTGCTGTGTCTTGCATTTCTCTTCATCAAGGAGATGTTAAAATTTATTGTTTGAAACCGTTTTATACTCTCCCAGAGAAAAATTTGTGGTATTCTCAAGAGACTTACTGTACACTGGCATGTTCTTCTCTGCCCTGCTTGGCCTTTTCCCCTCTTCTTCTCTCTCATCTCCACTTCTCTCCACCAGTCTCACATTCATTCAATGTCTGTTACAGCATGGATATATGCTGGCGGCGAGTTACAGAGGCCTGCTGGCACACAGCCGCCTAATGAGCACTAACTCTTGTTAATGAACGCTAATGGTGATGAACGCCGCTCTGAGGGAGAGTGAGGAATAAAAGGGGCAAATTGTTCTCTGCCCTTCCGCCCTCAGACCTGCTCTTGTCTGCGGTGTATTATTGTCTCCTCAGCGACTGTGGGAGACATTTAGGCAAGCAAAGCATTAACGTCATAGGTATTCATCATCTGAGGGAGAAAGACTTAAAACTTAGGAACAGA
>JAQLOL010014418.1:0-11426 GCA_029783665.1 Naso thynnoides
TGTGTGTGTGTGTGTGTGTGTGTGTGTGTGTGTGTGTGTGTGTGTGTGTGTGTGTGTGTGTGTGTGTGTGTGAATGCCAGGTGACCGTGTTGATCTACAGTGACCTGCTGCTTTTCACCAGAGAGGATGAAGGTGGACGCTGCAATGTCCTGCAGAGTCCAATGTACCTGAACACACTGCAGCTCAGAGAAGGTGCACACACTCACACTCACACACACACACACACACACACACACACTCACACTCACACACCCACACTCACACACACACACACACACACACACACCCGTGCACACCTACATAAAAATGTATTTCACAGCGCTGTGAAAGTGACGGGCGCTCTGCTGGAGCAGCATGCTTCCTGCGGTGGACGATGCTGTGGTTCGATGCCCACAGCGTTCACTCGATGGTCTCCTCTGCCTCGGCACAGACGGAGAAACCGCCCCCGTCACAACACCGATTCCTCGCAGTAACCGAGTTAAGGTCTGACTTCAGGTGTGCTGTGATTGGCTGAGGAGAAGTGAAGTTCTCAGAGAACACTTATTATAACATGACATGGATGACTGAGAATCTTCACCAAAATGTTTTAGGTTCTAATTTAAAGAAGGTCTTCACGTGGCTTTACGCACTCTGTTGACCAGCTGACTCTGGCAGGTTTGTCGTTTGTCGGGCTGAAGCCACACGGTCGATACGAACGATTCCTGCCAATCAGAACCCTTTAAACTCTCACATGTTGATGCCGTGTTCCCTTCAGGTTCCACTATGAAAACTAATTCAGTCCTGTTCTGCCCCCCAGTGGACAAACAGCATCATGACCATTAAAATCCCTCTGAACAGACATCCGACTGATTCATTAATGATTTCATGATTTTATTCTGTTAATCAAGAAATCTAGAAAACAAAGGTGCAGGCGGCACTGAAAGAAAAAACTTAACTGATCCAGAGAGGAAATACTGGATAAGATACAGCTGCTACCACTCAAGATTATAAATATCAGCGTACAAAAAAGTGTCAAATAAAATAAAAATATATGTAACAGGTAATAATAATTAAAAAATCAGACTGTAAACATGTATAAGATAGAATTAACAATAAGGAGTGTTGTGTGTATATGTGTGTGTGTGTGTGTGTGTGTGTTTAGTGTCGTCGGAGCCGCTCCAGATCTACTTCCTGCAGAGCACACAGAGTTGTTGCCGCTGTCTTTTCAGTCTGGAGGCTTTCAGCATCGAGCAGAAGGTCAGAGTCAGCCTCTGTCTCCATGACAACATCCATCTGCAGCTGGTTGCCACAGAGACAGGACACACCCACCAGGTAGGACCAACACCTGTAAAAGTGGTATATGAATGTCTCTGAGTGAATGCATCCGTAAAAGTGAGTGTGTATTTCATTTCCTGTCTTACCGTCCACTTGTCTTACCTTAAAATATTTTTGATCAGTAATACGTAGTTTGGCTTTGCATAATGTATTTTTCCCATCCATGATAATAAAGTTTGTTTGGATTTGAGACAGACAGGTAGACAGAGACAGACAGGCAGACAGACAACTTAATTTTAATGAAATTTCTAAAGGATCAGCAAAAGAAAATGTGCACTGATCTGTGTTTCCATCCACTGCTGTTATGTGAACATAGAATTAAGTTCATCAAGACAACCAGTAGGTGGCACAAGATTTCCGGTCAGGTGTCCTCAGACCACAGCAGAAACATGAGGTGCCATCATTAATGGAGTGAAAACTTAAAGAAACACAGTTATAACCTGAATGTGTTGAAACCAAAAAGCCTCTGAGTCCAGATCCAAGTGGCCCAGAACCTTTAACCTCCAGAAATACATCAGACCCGAATGTGAAGACTGAATCAAAACCTCGATCCAGATGTTAGAAGCCAGTCCTCTTCATGCCCAGGTCAGAACGTAGAACCAACACTGGATCTCAGGTAGAACAGTACACCTGAGGAGCATCCGATGAGCGGCTCCGGGGCACAGTTCAGATCAGTGATAGTCAATGAGAGATAAATCTGCGTGTTTATTTTTAAGTCTTTACCATCTCTCTTCTCCTCCTCTCTCCTTCTTTTTTCTCCCCTTCAGCTCTCAGACCTCCCCTCAGATTTCAGCTTCCTCTCTCTCTGTCAGTCTGACCTCCTCTATCAACCTTCCACCCTTTCCTCCTCCTCGGATCCCCTCCTCCTCAGACCCTCCTCCCCCTATTCATCTCTCTGTGACCCCCTTAGACCTCCCTCTCCTTCTCCTCACTCTCCAAACTCCTCCTCTGCCCCTCCTCTGCCCCTCTCCTCTCCCTCTCCATACACCATCTCCTCACCTCATTCCAGGACCTTCACCACCTCATCTCAGCTCCTTGGCCTGCCTCCCTCAGCCTTCTCCACTCAGAGGAGTCCGGTCTGGAAGGAGAGAGAAAAAGCAGGGGAAGAGGAGGAGGAGGAGGACACGAGAAAGAAGAGACAAGACGAAGTAGTGGAGGAGCGGCAGCAGGGGGAAGGGGAAAGTGCCTCAGAGACATCAGAGAACACGGGAGGTGTTTGGGGGAGAGGCCTCCAGCTCAGCCCCCGCCCCTTCCACATGAAGGAAGACGAAGAGGAGAGTGATGATGAGGAGGGGAAAGAAGGGGTTGCAGAGGAGTTTCCCTCCACCTACAGACCCACAGGTAAGTCTGACTGGCTGCTCACTGTTGTTGTCATATTGATGAGGCTGAAGCACTGACAGAGTGCGACTGAGAGTTAAAGACCATGAACAGCAGAAGATTTGGTCTCTGCACTGAACGTGTCCCTGAGGAACAGTGGGCAGCCACACCGTGGCGTCCGGAGACCGACTCCTGATTCCGAGCCAGTACCTGCATGAAGGCTGCTGACTGGAGATGGAGCTGACACACATGTTCTACTGGTGGAGGAAATCCATGAGAACATGGCGAGAACAAGCGCTGCCCCAGCTGGGAATCGATCCCAGAACTTTAGTGCCATAAGGCGACAATGCAAACCACTGAGCCTTTGTGTTGCCAGGTGTAAGCTGTTAAGTGTAGTGATTGTGTCAGTTCTACTGAGAGCCACTTCAGTGCGTATTTAAAAAGACGATGGGG
The DNA here is from genome assembly GCA_029783665.1 of Naso thynnoides. Lineage (NCBI taxonomy): Eukaryota > Metazoa > Chordata > Actinopteri > Acanthuriformes > Acanthuridae > Naso > Naso thynnoides. The sequence continues at coordinate 3,085 of JAQLOL010014418.1, forward strand.
ACTGAAGTGTTGTTTGAGGTGCAGGCGCTGAAATCGGAGCGTACAGCGGCTAAGTCATGTCCCTTCCCATGGACCCACGGGACCTCGTTTCAGAAAAGTTTTTTTTAGATCCCAGTAAAATTGAGCCGTCAAACTCAACTACGATGTTTGTCAATTTAAAAGATAATTTGATAAAAAATAAAGAATGTCACAGTTTTTCATACTACTGCTGAATTGTAAGATTTTGAGAATATGTGTTTAGAAGGACTACACATCAGATCGTGGCATTAGTAACATCAACAAAACTTTCTGTGGAGGTGCTAAAGACACACATCGATCCATTAAAACACCACTAGACTTATAGTGATTCTTGCCTCTTTTGCTACTTTTGTCCTCGTTGTGGAAGAACGCAGTGAATTTTGCCAGCTTGCCATGTTAGATGTAGTCCACTGACCGGTTTTACATAAAACTAAGGTTATTCTACTATCTGTACATTAAACTGTGACTGTCTTGACTTGTAAAATTATCATTTAAATTGACAAGCATCATATTTGAGTTTGAGGGCTCACTTTAACTGGGATAAAAAATAAGTTGTCTCTCTCCATTAACTACCATCCAAAATTTTTCCAAAATAAGGTTCAATGGGTCCACTGGAAGGGGCGGGACTTAGCCACTCTATAGACGGTGTGCGTTGAGGCTGACATGCCACTTCCTGTGGATGAGACTGGATATGACAGTAATGATGCCCAGAACCAGTGTGATTGGTCTGCCTGAACCTGAAATACGTTTCCTAGTGTCTCAGTGAGAGGACGACATTCAGAACATTCTGTACACTGAAGAGTCGTACGCATCATTTCCTCTGACATCCTCTTTTCTGTGCTGCAGTAATTTCCAAATTCTAAACCTGACCAATTCATTTGAAATCAGAAGTATGGCAGTGTAGGAAGTGCTGGCATCACAGTGGCATGAAAACTCCACTGCCATCTGTTGTTGTGGCGACATAACTGCAGACGACATTCAGCACGAGTGTAAACGTTTCAGGGTTAGCTCGGTGTCGATTTCACACAGACGTGTGAAGCAGGCTTTAGTTTGGAAAGATGAAACCTTAAACCTGAAAGGTGTGGAGCGCCACTGACGCCCTGAAATATGTGCGGGCAAAGGCTTGAGGTGTCTGTTAAATATAATTCTGTTGTTTTTCTTTATCTATTTGTCATCAGTTCTGCGCCGCTCGCTCTCAGAAGGTTCTCTACTGCAGGAACCTCGATCGCCCCGCTTCCTTTCCGACAGTACTATCCATCGACTCACTCGCCCAGTGAACTTCGACCTCAGCTTAGACCCTGTTCCCCAGCCCCCTTGCATCCAGACCCTGAGGAAACAGCTGACCAGAGAGGGGGGGTCTCTGCGCCAGATGCTGCTGCTCCTTAATGGCACTAAGGTAGAGATCACAACAGACCAGCACAGACTGACAGAGCCCAGCACACAGCAATGGACAGCAAGGCAACCATGATACAACAGAGAACAATGGAGAGCAGTAAAAACTAACAATAGACTCCAACAGAAAGTCCAGACAATACCAACAGCGTCTAATATGAACCTGCAGAAGCCAGCAGAGGGCAGCAGGAAGCTACAGAGAGCCGAAGAGTCTTAATTAATCTGTCAGTAGATGAAAGATCTAAATTCCACTAAAGAAGAGTCCAGTAAAGCTTAGAGGAGAGCGTTAGAGGAGGACTCCGCTCTGCCTCTACAGACGTTTATGAATGTGTGGATAATGTTTGTCCCACCGAACAGGACCATCCACGCTAATGCACCACGTACAATCTGTTGCTTACTGACTGTGAGCCAGACTCTGTCAGGGGGAAGTGCTGTGAGCAGTCCTCACTTTAAAGCTTCTTGTCAGACAACATGGCCTCCTGCTTCACCATGGCTGCAGACACAGCAGTCTAAACAACTAAGCAGTGCAAATACAAATCAAAGAACCAATCAGAAACAGCCGTCAGAATTTGAAGGCAAACTGCCAAATGACTGGGAGCTTGTGCAGCCGTAGAGACAGCTCCTTGTCAGCCATCTTCCTCATAACGATGTTACGCACAAATTCATCCCTGTGGCTTTGCTAGCTGACAGCAGCACCATCCCGACGTCGACACGAACCCACCTAACAGACTTATTTTGTTGATTCAGGATGCCGAGCTCAGAAACCTTCAGCTGACGCATAAGACCAAGAGTCTGTGAGTACACACACACACACACACACACGTTTGTACAGCTGTACATGTGAGGACACTCATTGACATCATGCATGTCCCAGCCCCTCACCTTAACCTGATTCTAACCCTCAAAAGTCCTTTAAAGGCCTGTCAGAGCGAGGACCAGCTGGAATGTCCTCACTGCTGTCCTCAGCTGTACAAGGACACACACACACACACACACACACACACACACACACACACACGCCAAACTCTTCCTGTTTTCAGTTTATTTCTGGTCTCTGTTGAGCAGTTAATCTGAGGTTGTGCTTTTTCTGCTTTTTGTTTGTACTTCCTGTTGCTCTGAACCTTCTTCCTCGTCTGCTCAGTGCTGCTGACGTTTGGGGCCGCCTGCCGTTTCTACGACGATGGAAAAACCGTGGCAGTGTTCATGATAACAGTTTGGAGAAAGCTCTGAGAAACAGCAGGTAGGAACACTGGAAACAGTTTGTGACTTTTTGTTTTTGTCTCCCAGCTGACAGGACATTTATGTTTGTCTCTTGTATTCGTCCTCATCAGTCCGCTCATTCCTGATGTTTTTGTCTGTCTCTATGCATTCATTCATCACTCTGATGGAGTGAAACAGATCATTTTACAGAGTAGTGTAAGTTTAAACAGGGTCCTCCTGGATTCAGCAGATTGTTCTAAAAGAGGGGTTCAACTTGTTCTCACGGTTCCTGCTGGTTCCTGCTGGTTCCTGCTGGTTCCTGCTGGTTCCACTGGTCTTAGGTGAGTTTGTTTTGTTTTTTTAGGCCATCTATAAGGGAGGTGCTCAGGTGGGCGGGGAGTCTGGACGCTCTGCTGGCTAATCAGTGTAAGAAACAACATTTTCTGTTTCTCTGATCATCCCATCATAGAACTAGCCGAGTTAAAGCCATCCTGGTCACATGGGCTCAACATTTCTGTCCGTCTGCGTATCAGTCTGGATTTCTGCTGCTAAATGATTCCAAAAAAGTCAGACTATGTACAGCCAATCATGGACTGAGCTGCTTGCTAAGCAGCCATGGCAGGGGCGCGGGTTCGATTCCACTTGTGGCACTTTGCTACATGTCATTCCCTCTCTCTGTGATGATGACAGTGTACCGGCTGAACAGTCTCCTTCCTCTCTTGTCATTGGTTAGATGGGCTGGCAGTCTTTCGTCACTTTCTAAGGTCAGAGTTCAGTGAGGAGAACCTGGACTTCTGGTTGGCTGTAGAGGGATTCAAAAGGACACGCCCTCCTAGCAAGATGGCCGCCAGAGCTGCGAAAATCTATGACGAGTTCATTTCTACCAATGCAGCAAGACAGGTATCTGTCTTTGTTTCTGTCCTCTGATTTGTCTACTGATTGTTTATGTGCAGTGACATGACACAGCTCACTGAGCGTGCTCATGGTTTTGGAGAATGATGATCTGAATGCACCCAACTGAAGCTGCTGGTGACAGGGAGCCTCGTTAACTCTCGCCGAGTTAACGACACTCTGGTGACAGTAAACATCACTCCCAAATGTTGCCAGATACGGCAGAATTATCCGGATCAAAAAACACAAAAACACACACAAAACAACTCAGAATGTTTGATGAAAAAAAGCCCAAGAAGAAACAAGTGCATACGTCAGTGACATCATCAGTGACTTCAAAACACCTCGCCTGGATCAATGTGAATGTATTTTATGTTTTTGCTCTGCTGCATAATAATTTGCTTCTTGTAGGCTAAATAAAATGTCCACTGCATCACAGGACATGTCTCTGACACACAGTTTCTATCAACACTTAGTTTAGGTGGTGAAACATTTCCTCAGGTTGTTTTTTCTCGGCTGAGGACGCTGGAATGGAGGAAAAAGAAAAACTCAGAGCTGCTCGTTAAAAAAAAGTCAGCGTGAACTAGTTTGTCATTGGGACTGTGAACTGAGGTCAAAATTGAAAACGGTGAATTCATTTTTCACCTGCGTTAGCTCATGTGATGCTGTTGCTCTCTCATTCCAGGTCAATGTGGACTCAGCAGTCAGAGAGTCAACCAATCAGAGCCTGCAGCTTGGTGTCAGCTCCGCCTCCTTCCAGGTGGCCCAAGATCAGATTTTTGGCCTGATGGAGACTGACAGTTACCCACGCTTTTTAAGATCCCGCCTCTACACCCAATTGGCCAATCAGGACACACAGATTGCCACGGAATCAGCCAATTAAAACAGAGTTGTAGCTTTGCCTTTTAGCCAATCAGAAGTGAGGAGGAGGAAGAGACTGAATATGGCAGACGACAAATTGATGGTAATCAGCTCCAGGCATCAGCTCAGAGGATAGCTAACCGATGAAATGAGAGTGACGTTTCATGAGGGGAAATATCGTGTCGCGTTTTGGGACTGAAAGTGAAAATATTTACCTCTGATGATCAGAATCAGTTCAGTTAAACAGCCTGTTTATTTGTAAGGTACACATTAATCACTTCAGTATTCTTGAATAATGAGTTTATGAAAAACAAAGAAGCTTTTTATACCACAGAGTCAAATTTTGTTTGGGTTTTATTCAAACACAATCAATCTTTTAAATCAGCGTGAGAAGCTTCATGTAAACAGACCAAATGTGACACATTCAGTTACAGATCTGTACAGCTAAAATTGTTTGATGTTGTCTTTGTAGGTCTGAGTTCATGTTTTGGCCTGTATCATACTGTCAATGGTTTTAGCATGCTAGCAGTGTGGAAAAACGTGCGGCCAGTGTGACTTGGCTGGCTTCAGACAGGCCTGTACCCCTCAACATGAACTGTGGTCATCATGCATGATTATGTAATAATCATAATGCGATCCTCTTCCTTTTCGTCTAGCGCCATCATTAGGTCAGCATTTGAATGATTACCCAGTTCCTGCAGAGCTGATGAAATACCTGCCAGCCTCAGCTGGACTTTGTGTTCACTGCTAATTAGCTGCTGTTAGCATGAAAAATGGATAAACTAAAATGGTAAACAAAAACCTGCCAAACATGTTAGCATGTTGTTAGCATGTTACAGCCTCACAGTGAAGCTAACATGGGAAATGAGCTTGTTTTTATTCACCATTTACACACATGCATCATGGTTGTGACCCGAACATCTGACGTATAAACAGCAAGAAAAAATAACTTTTTAAATTGTTTTCCTAACAGATAATCCCTTTTCAGGCAAGATATTTAGCAGTAGTTATAACTAAAGTTAGCTGAGTATGTGTAGAGTAAACTGTTTTTACTGTAACAAAAAAATTATAAAAATGTGTAACTGATGTGTTTCTGCTGGCCTGTTGAGTGAAAAGTCAATGTGATCAAGTCTGATGCAAACGGTTCAAAATAAATCTCGGTGTTTCTGGACTTTTAGCATCAGGAAACTGGAAACGTCTTCAGGTGTTAGCAAACAGGTGACATCTGTTGTATTGTTTTGAGTCGACTCTTCATGTTGACTCAGCTGATTCAAGCTGACTGGATCCAACTGTCATGTTTTAGTCATGGTGCCACAGAAACACTGTAGAGGTTGACAGATTTTTGTTGACTGTAGAAATGAAAAGCAGCATTGCATCCCTTAATAAAACACTCACTGACCTCATGTCTTTGGCCTCATATTTTGGAAGAATCGTCAGTGGCATTTGTTTCAGCTCCGCTGGGCCGCTTTGTTTGTCGATCAAAATTCAGCAGGTATGACTTAAATAACACGATATTTCTCAAAGTTAAATTCGACCAGTGTACATCATTATATCCATTCTATCAGCAACAAAAAAAATTGTGTTTATGAAATAACAAAACCGCGTAGTCAGTGTTTGATTTGCATAATGTGCCGGCTGGTCAACAGCAATGATTCATCGAGGAGCGCCACGACTGGCCAATCATTCATTTTGTAATAAAAGCACCCAGTTTGGAACATAAATGGTGTATTACATGTAGAGGACATCTGGTGGATGTCAGGGTGTCACAGATTGGAATTCTAATAGCCATGGTGGCAAAATCCAATATGACGCCACCCAAAAAAAGGTGTTGACTGAAACTTTTGAACCACATGAGCTATAAATGCAACCTTTGTGTCTGTTTTGTGTTTTTGACCATAAGAAACACATTGGAATTCTAACTTTTATAACTGGATGCATTTGAATCTAAAATCTGCATATTTCCAAGATAGTGCCCTCCCCAGAATGAGTTTTAAAGAACTCTTTTGGCAAAATTGGTGTCTATTTAATTTTTTAAGCATTAGAAACATGGTAATACTCTAACTTATGAGTTATTTTTCACGTTATATTAGCCTACATTTAATTTTTTAAATTTGTGCATTACCAATATGGCCACAATCCACAAAATGTAATTAAGACAAACACATTTTCACCAGATTGAGAGTGGAGCTGTAGGGACGAGCTGCATCCATGTTTTCAGCACCACAAATATAGTTGAGAGACCAATTAAAATGAAAAATATGGGGCGCCTGATGGCTCAGTGGGTAGAGCGGGCGCCCCACATACAGAGGCTGTGTCCTCGTGAAGCCGACACGGGTTCGATTCCACCTGTGGTCCTTTGCTGCATGTCATCCCCCCTCTCTCTGCCCTGTTTCCTGTCCACTCTTCGGCTGTCCTGTATATAAAGGCAAAATCTTAAAGTGAAAATATGTTTTATTAAATATTTTATTACAAAATGTAAAACTGCATCTAATGCTGCAACTACATCAGTGGTGTTGCTAATCACTGACACATCTCAGACTGAGAATCCTCCAACAAAACTGCATATATTACATGAGAAATATTGCATTATTGCATAACAAAAGACATTATTCAAATAAACTGCCATTTACAGGGTTAAAACTATGAGAATTAATATTTGATAAGTATAATGAGAACTTAACTTCATAAAAGCAGAGGAGGATTTTCATCTTCACCAACTTCCGTGATGCACAGAGGATGTTTGCAAGCTAATAAATCCTTCAAATCTAAACAAAGCTCGTTTACTGCATCCACTCCTAAAACTACAAACATCCAAGAAATCCTTTTTAAAAACTGGCACATTCTCTGAAATGAACTTTCCCTACAAATATCTTTATTGATCCACCAATGGTTACTTTTAAAAGAGAAGGAATTAGAAGGGCCAGAATAGTCAGAGCGTGCATTTTGAAGCCAAGAACAGCAAACTTACAGTAAGTCTGAAAAGCAGAACCTGCGTAAACGGTATTTTAATGATTCCATCAAAGGAAAATAATTAATAATGAGGATTTTATTACATGCAAATCAAAAACGGTTGTGCACATGACAAAATGTCCATGTGACAAACTAAATGTGAAATGTCCTGCTCCCATAAAGAATGTCACTGAACGGAAAGATGCCAGCAGCCATGTGACGATAAACGTGTCTGGAAACTAAAAACAAAAATCACCATGACGACGGTCCAGTGAAAATTATAAGCTACATAATGGGGCTTTATGATACCTGAAACTAGCTATCACCTCCTTTCTCGTATATTGGTTTATTTATTGGTACTCAACCTTCCCTTAATAAAAACCTATTAATATGAAGCCTCAAAATAATTTGTGTTTAATTTATGTACGTTCTTGAGAAACATTTTTTAATGGAAATCTGCTTCAGTTAAAGTGTTGTAGTTCGTATGTTCCCGTGCCGTGTGACGTACACATCGCTTTTAAGCCCACCAAACCCATTTCTGTACATTTTGGGTGAATACTGCCCCAATTTAAGTGAAAACTAATTAGTTAAAAAAATGAATTCTCTCATGCAAGTTGTCACTAAGTCATTTTGTTTTTATCGCTTAATATGTCAAATTATGTCAAAAGTAATATGTTAATATCTTTTGTTAATATCTTTATCAATCCTACTGTATGCACTTTAAATCAACAAAACTTTCTGGATCTGCCCCTTGGTTTAAAAATGTATTTCTGAGATATTTTCCACCTACAGATTTACAAATAAAACAAAATTAAATACTAATGTGTGAAGGATGGCTTAAGGATTTGCAACATATATCAGTCTATATATTAGTTTTATCTAATTTTGGAGCTGATGTATTAAGTGAGGTCAGACTTGAGGAGCAAAAAGCTTCAAAGGCTTAAACCTCTGTCAGTTAAAGTCAAGAGGAGCAGGTGGGCGTCTTTTCTGACATGCCTCCATCCTGAAGTCAAGAAAACACGAGCTGTATT
>JAQLOL010014419.1:0-11422 GCA_029783665.1 Naso thynnoides
ATATCCATGACAGTTCTGCCATTGAGCTCCGGTAGCTGACATCACGTGATCCCAGCATGCAACAGCCGAAATCAAAACAGTGCCATATTGGCAGGAAAGCGCGCTGTTCAAATTACTGCCATGCAGCTAACTTTTCCTTTTGCCAGCTGTATTTATAAAAAGTGGACATGGTCTACAGCTGTTGTGCCCTGGGATGTCAGAATAGTTGGGAACAGGTAGAGGGGAAGGAATTTTATCACATTCCCAAAGACGCCAGAAGTGGATTACTGCCATGAAACGTGCAGAAGCGAGTAGAAGAAAACGGAGTGATGGGAGCCCACGGGCAACAGTTCACTGCAGGGAAGTGAATATGGGCCGCTTAAACTTGAATTGCTTCTCCGCTATCTCGTTCAAATGCCCCAGCTGTGGAGGCGGAGTTTTTCTACCTGATCGCTGAGCTGAGAGACCTCTGCGATCGTCGAGGAGCGATGAGCGAGGATGGACTCGTCGATCCTCGCTCCTCGGTGCACAAATAAGAGACTTAGTACCGTCCTTGAGATGACATCGCCAAAACAACTTCCGGTTCAAGTGAGGAGTGAGGAAACGACAAATAAGAGACCTGGGACGCACCCCATCTCAGAGGAGAAGCTGCTGTGGAAGAATCAACCCACAACGAACTTGAAAATGATTTCCAACCTATTTTCTGATGATAATGATGATCCAGCAACTCCACAATGTACCAGTGAACGCTGTAAGCTCTGAGGACTGAAAATATGTTGTTAAATTAAAAATGAATAGAACAGGACTGAATGAGATGAGTCTGCAAAACAATGATGAGAAGGTTAATATTCTCACTGGTTTCACAACATATTCAATACTGATGGTGGTTTTTTATTTTGTAGCTCCTTATCTAAAACATAAGTCTGGCCTAACATTATTTCAGCAGTATACACCAGCTTTAATTAATCTGAGAATGAATTTGACTTTTTGGCTTATTATTTTGGCATTGACTGGCCCACTGTTTCAAAGCTTTTCAAACACTCTATTAGTGTCATATAGTAATATGGCCTGAGAGGGAATCATTAAGAAAATGAATTTAGGAACAGCACCTTTGAAAAGACTTTTTGGATTATTGACTGTTGTGAAATATTTATTGAGAGACCAAACAATTTGTTAGCCAGTGCTCAATGTAATTCAACTTACAAGTCACACCACACAGTGAAATATTTAACCCTAACCCAGTATGTCGATAATAATAATAAATACATGCCAAACTAAATACAGTATTTCACTAAACACTAAAATGTCTGTTTTGTTTATTTCTGGAGTACAGGCTGCTGCTCTTGTATTTTAAAGTGACACCTGATGACCTTATGGTTCAGTAGAGACCCGACCACTCCTGCCATGGTCCAGTGCTATATGCAGCACTGAAAGTTTTTCACACAAGTTTATCTCACTTGAACCTCCATGTTTTAATTCTCTCACCTCTTGTTAAATGTCAGATAGAGGGAGGCTATTTTAGTGTTTGTTTTTTTGAAAATATATTTTAAGAAACAGCAATAAAAGCACAGCCTGGTATGGCGTAGCAAACATGAGTGTACATAGGCTGGATAAAACATTTTATAACAAATTAAGCATTGAGATCAGCTGATATGTCCTTGGAAACTGATGATATGGCAAATGTCCTTTGAATCTCTTATATTTGTAAATATATATATTTTCCCCTCACAGACAGCCATAATCATTGGCTTAATCAACAAATACTATATATAAAATGATAATATTCTCTCAGTAGAAACTACATGAATGAATTTACCTGATTTCATGAGTTTTGGTCATCAAGTATTTTTTCAGCTTGCATTTTTACCAAGATGAACTGCAGGCTTTCGACTTTTGCAAGCTCCAGCGTCATCAGTTGCCCACTGAAATCTTTGAAAAATGCAACTGTAAGCCTTCAACTGCAGGCCGAGAGGTGGAAGATGCATTTCGTTGTCTTAATAATAATAATAATAATAATAATAACAACGTTTCGCCACGTTTTCAGGTCATGCTGTCGTCAAAACGCAGTAACAGCTGTACTTGCACAGTAAGGTTTGTAAATGTTGTCCCACAACATCATAAATTAATTTAGGCTATTGAAAAAAACAATTGGTTTTAGCTTTGAGTACTGATAAGATAGATAGATAGATAGATAGATAGATAGATAGAAAGAAACTGTATATTTGAAGTTTTTTGTCAGCTATGACGTCAAGATATTTAGAAATGGCCTATTTTTGTGTGGAATGATGCTGAAAAGTTTGAGTATTATTGTTCAACAGAAGAACAAGAGATCTTTATCGTATTTGTAAGATGATGTGAACTTGAAATTAACAATTGATATACGGTAGGCACTTTAAATTAAGTTAATCTATATTACCCGGAAGCCCTTCCTACAATAACGCAACCATTAAAAAAAAAAAAAGAAAATCAAGTCACAGCCAGACCAGAAACAGAAAGAGAGAGAATCCATAGCCAATACATGTATGATCTATTTGTCACCGTAAACCGGCCCTCACGGCCCTAAACCAACCAGGCCGGCTCACCGGGAGTTCTCCCGGTTCTCCTGACTAGCCGCTCCGGGCCCGGTACCAGTCAAAGCTCTGCACAAAGTCTCTCACTCAATGGTTATAACGGCGCATGCGCATTATTTATTTCGCGCTTATTTAATTTTTTTAAAAACTTGCACGCGCGTTTTATTAATTGCACGCGCCTTTTATTCATACATCACCTGCTTGTTTTATTTAAACGCGCGTGCGATAATAACAAATTAAAAAACAAAAAAACAAAAAACATCCTTGTTACCTCCTGGGCTCTCCTCCCTCACGCGCACGATCGTTTAATAACGATCGTTATTAAACGATCGTTATTAAATGCCATGGAAACAAAACGAATGGAACGAGCCAGGGTATAAATACGGCCCGCGGCCTTCTAATCTCTCTCTTCTCGCTTGGATTTTGGCATGAGTTGACCTGTTGACCTGCTTCAAACCAACCTGTGAAAGAACCTTTATCTTGGAGACACAAAGCGACTTTTTGGAAAAACCCTTTGGACTACAAATCTTCTACATCTACTGATTTCTGTGGAAGCCCGAGGAGCTTCACAATGGCCCGCTGTGGATTGCTGCCGGGAGACGCCCCTCAGATGGACCGTGACCATGCTAGTACGACAACTTTTTCATTTTGTTATAGGCCATAAATTTTCCTTTTTGTATGATTTATTGGTCTATTTTAAAAGCTGAAACAGTAGAGAAATCAGTGTTAATGAATTCACGGTTCACTTCATGTCAGGAGGCCTGTTGGAAAAAGATTCAACATGCTAGTACAGACTTTAAGGCTAACGTTAACGTTGCATATTTCTCGGTGTAAAACAATTAAAGTTAGGCTAAGTGATGGACAAAATCTTAAATATTCCGGGAAAATTGTGTTACAATCTGTGTAATTGTTTGAAAACACTTTACTTTAGTTACAAGGCGGCAAATTGTTAAAAATGAGCATGGAAATGATCAAAACAAGATGGCGACTTTGATAAAATGCTAAAAATATGTTTTTCTTGAGCTCCATGGAGACGATGGAACCTTAAACTATTTGCTCCAAACGCCATGACGTCGGAAAGTACAGATGCCTTTTATAGCAGCAGATTAAGGCCTTTAACTGTTTCGATTATGAACAATGAAGCTGAAACATGTTTGACTGTTTTTGACCCGTTTAGTCTGAACTGTTGTGTTCGTCACACAGACACTTGACATTGGGATACCTTTATAACTTGAACTCGTGCTGCTGTGGTGTATTTGTAGCGGCCCAGTTGTTGCCATGGATATTACGCATGATTTAAACACCGTACCCCATGGTTCACTGTGCGCAATGACGTATGTAACGTTAAAATCAGTAAATGTCCGGCAGTTGTAGGACGTTTATTTATTTAGTCCCAGCTGAACATGTGATCAAGGTCACCCTCTTCTTGTCAAGTTACAAAGCCCCCACACAATTATTGTTGTTGTTGTTGTTGTTGTGGTTGTTGTTATTATGAGTAGTAGTAGTATGTACTCATGTTGGTGTTTTGTTTTTTTTAAAAATCAGAAATGCTCAAATTCTAAGGTGTTTGACACAGTTCAACTGTTTTGCACATTCATGTAATGTTTGTCATAATGCTGTAAGAAGTTTGTGTCTATCAGTAATGTGTGTAAATACTTCAGTGTAACAAGGTTATGTGATAATAATCATATTTATTTTCCAAACACAACATTGTGGACTTTTAATTTTTTATCTCAAGTTCTTTTGTCATTAATGTAAATATACTCACTTATAATTTCACTGTCCAAATTTCTGTCGTGGTAAAAAGGGTTAATAAACATTTCCAAGTTTTTCCAAGTGATTAACTACAGACTGCATCAGAAAAAATATTCTCATTCAGTTTAGAACAACAGAAGCAGAACTGCACATTATTTAATATATTAATTAGAAGAGCCTCTTGTTTGTTGGATGCTTTATAGGCACATGCATTACAGTGGGAGGTAGTAAATGGGTAGTTTGTATTTTCTCGTTTTTTGTTTTCGTTTTTGTTTGTTTGGATTGTTGCATATTTAATCTGCCAAATTTGCTGTGAATGAAATTGACATTTCTATAAACTTTTTTCCTCTCAGGTGGTGTCACCAACGTCCACGAACGTCCTGCAGGCGACGGCTTCCCTGCAGTCATCAGGATCATCAACGACGAGGAAGAGGACCTCCGAGTCAACATTTCCTCTGGTGAGGAAATGGAAGGTGAGTATGAGGTAAGTATGGTACGTGACGGTCAGAGAATTTCCCCTCTCCTCTTTGATGAGGAGGGGAATGGTTCTCAGTGCGACTTTATTACTGATTATGGCAGTGACAGTGATGGTGATGGCAGCAGACCTGCCTCTAGTCTTGTCAGGCCATTCCCTCCGGATGGTTTTTGGCAGGGATTTCCACCAACGCTTCCTTCTTTTGCTAGTAGTCTTACTGGCACTGACACTGACACTGCTGCTCCTCAGCAGCTGACTGTCAGGGTCCCTCTTGAGCTTCCTGGGCTGCAGGTGGAACCACATGCAAAACCCGCAGTGTTCCAGAGGTGGGATGACTGTGCCCCCTCGACCTCAGGCCTCAGCACCTCCGCAAAAAGGAGGAGGGAAGACGGTGAGCCAGAGCTGGTAAGTTCTAAGCGACAGCGGTGGAACTGTGAGGAACCCCCAGGAGAGTGGGTTCCTTTGACTTCAGGCCTGGGATCCTTTGAGGAACCCCCAGGAGAGTGGGTTCCTTCGACTTCAGGCCTGGGATCCTTTGAAGAACCCCCAGAAGAGTGGGTTTCTTTGACTTCAGGCCTGGGATCCTTTGAAGAACCCCCAGAAGAGTGGGTTTCTTCAACTTCAGGCCTGAGATCCTTTGAAGAGCTCCCAGAAGAGTGGGTTCTTTGGACTTCAGGCCTAGGATCCTTTGAAGAATCCCTAGAAGAGTGGGTTTCTTCGACTTCAGGCCTGGGATCCTTTGAAGAATCCCCAGAAGAGTGGGTTCCTTCAACTTTAGGCCTGGGATCCTTTGAAGAACCCCCAGAGGAGTGGGTTCCTTCAACTTCAGGCCTGGGATCCTTTGAAGAACCCCCAGAAGAGTGGGTTCCTTCAACTTCAGGCCTGGGATCCTTTGAAGAAGAGCCTGCTCTTCTGCAGGCTGCCGCTGCTGCTGCCCCTATTACACCGGGGGAAGCAGAGGAAATGGAGGCCATTCGCCAGAGTGAAAATGTGATATGTGGAATCTGCATGAACAAGGTGTACGAAAAGACAGATCTAGATGAACGTGTTTTTGGAATCTTGCCAAACTGCAATCACTCCTTCTGTTTAGAATGCATCAGAACCTGGCGTGAAACAAAGGGTTTTGAGAAGAAGGTTGTGAAGAGCTGCCCACAGTGCAGGGTGAGGAGTGGCTTTTGTGTGCCAAACAAATACTGGGTCGAAGGACAAGCGAAGGATAACGTCATTGCTGAATTCAAAGAAAAATTAAGTAAGAAAAGCTGTGGTTACTTTACAAGATACGGATGTTGCCCTCTTGAAGAGTGCCTTTATCGGCATGACCCTCTTAACCCAGAAGAGGGTGTTTCTTTTGGCCGATCCTCTGAGGAAGACCCACGTGTTTCTGAGGGTGTTTCCGAAGAGTCGGTTTCTTCGACTTCAGGCCTAGAATTCCTTGAAGAATCCTCAGAAGAGTCGGTTTCTTTGACTTCAGGCCTAGGATTCCTTGAAGAATCCTCAGAAGAGTCCATTCTTGGACCCACATCCCTTGAGGAGAACTACTTGGACTCTGCTCCTTCGACCTCAGATGGCCTTTGGTACTCCCCCGGCAGAAGTTTCTGGGTGGGTCCCTTTGCATTTCAAAGCTTGATTTATGACAGCGACAGCGACACGGACTCAGACTAGAACTCACAGCCTTGTTCGCTGTAATCGGAGAAATCACTCCTTAATGAACAAGATTCACTTGGTACTTCAACCCAAAGCACTGTGGCACTTCTGCTCCAAACACACACACACACTGCTCGCTTGCTTATGGTTGTCCATTGTGACCAACTTTGACTTCCACTACTGTTTGTGGGTCATTTCTTGACTGTATAGTCCGATGCAAGATTTTCATTGTCTGCACTGACAGGGCAAGATTCAGTCTTATGGAGTCATTATTCTGTCTTTATTCAAGAGCGCTGTCTTTCAGTTTGAGAGCATGATTTATTGATTTTACCGGCAGATTTTGTAATGCTTTTCTGCCCTTCTGCTCAAAAAGTTCCTTCTTGTGCTGAAATTTGCTGTGCTTTTGCAAAAACCTATCTGTTCAAATGCAAGCATCAACTGTGCCAACTGGATTTTTGCTCAGCTCTCCTCTTCTGAGTTACACGGCTGACACGCACCGACAGCAGGCGGTGTCTTCTACTTTACGTAGGCCTCGCTAATGCAAAAATGATAATGGCATATGCATTGACTGAATGTGTGTGAATGGATAAATGCTGACCTGTGTTGTAAAGCTGTTTAGCTCGTCCAAAGACTAGAGAAATGCTTTATAAGTGAAGTCCATTTACCATTTCATTTATTTTAGTTCTTTACAGATAATTGACCTTCCTCTGTAAGACTGTGTAGGTGACAAAGGTAAGTTGACAAAATGAACAACCTTCATAAATCCTAAATCTCATTCATTTTAAATATTTTCTGACCTAAGTGACTTTGTCACTCATGTTGTGTTTCTGTACCCTTCATCAACCTCCCAGTGACAGACAATGATGTGGAAGACTCCAGGATTTTGGTGACGACATGATGACCACGAGAGGGAGGACCACACGAGAAGGACTTGACCAGAAGGAGGACCAGACCAGAAGGACCAGACCAGAAGGACCAGACCAGAAGGAGGACCAGACCAGAAGTATGAATGACGACAGAGCCAGCAGGAGGGGGCTCGCCTTTCTGTCAATGGGCTCAGTAAGTAATCCCCTCACTGAGACTCTAAAAGAAGCAGTGGTGACACGTTTGACAGTCTAAAGCTAACTTTACATAGGTGCATTATACTGTGTATATCATAGGAACCCTCTGGAATTTTTATTATGTTAAATATTTATACAAATTCCAAAAAAGTAGCTACCAAAAATGCAAAGATTGTGTAGTTGTGTTCAAAAAGACTCATGAGCTGTTTCTGTGTGTCACAGGGCAGCTGACTGATTTTGGTGTTCCTGGAGCAGCAGAGAGTGGGCATCAACCAACCAATTATCCAGAGGAGGCAGCAGACTACTGACCCACTCTCAGCAGCTTCTTTGCCTCCAGGCACCATGAACTTCCTGAGGACCCTGTAACCCCGACACTACTGCCACAAAGATGAGGAGCACCCCGGTTGGAGGATAACCCTGTTATCATGTGCTTCTTCTTTTTTGGTGGATTTGAGACGCTCCTCACACGCACACTCCTGGAGGTTTCATTACCTGTTTGCATCTCCGCTGAGAAATCAAGACATTCAAGAAAGAGACGGAGAATTCTGGAACAAATTTTAAAACAAGTCTATAATTTTGTCTCATGTGTTATTCAGAAATTTAAACGTATTCAAAATCAGAAATAAAAATGTTGTAATTTATATTTACTGTTTTGAGGTTCCTTTAAGTGAAAAACTTCAATGTTACAAGTTTGACTTTGAACTGTGGGATTTTGAAACATTTGGTAACTGTGCAGTTAGTGTTCCATATAACACTCATTACATGTTTAAAGGTTACTGTAGCATTCTTAAAATGTGACAAAGTGCCTCTAAGTGGTTAAATAGTTCATTGGTCTTTGTATGTTTTTGTTACAGAGTTTAAAATTTTACAGAGCATTGTTATTCTTTAAATCTGAGTCTTACAATCAATCAAATTTAAATTTAACATGGGTTTGTAACAGTTTGACCACAAATGCGTCATGTTTTTGTTCCTGCTCCTTGAGCCTGAGTCAGCTGACTCACGTAAAGAAAAAGCAACATTTTAACCTTCACAGGTTTCCTGCAGAGGACCTGTCAGAGCTCTAACATACTGCCCCTGAACCACAAGTGATTTTTTTTTAGGGATGCTCCATTCAATGATCTGTGTTGCCTTTGAATATATTCCTCTGTAACACACAGTCACTTTATTTTCACTTTATTCAAAAACAATTTTAACCGAGGGAATATCACCAACTTTTATACAAGGCAGCTGAAGAGAGCTGACACCTCAGGGTCATTGTATTGTGATTGCATTTTTAGTCAAGCTGAAAAAAAAAAAAACATGTTGCCACATGCTTATTTCCAGTTTGTACACAATGACAAAGTGATGATAGTTTGGCACTTCTGCTTTCCTACGTTGTGTGCACAACACTACACACCTTTAACCTCATAAACCTTAGTTTATTCTCTTACCATGTCCTTTAAGTCTTTTTCCCACTGCCATTATCTCTACACAGCGGGCAAAGAGCAGGACAGTGTTGCGTAAATCATTCAGGTCAAACTGCCTGACTTCTCAAATGACTTGGTTATATAGAATTTCTATTAGTGTTTAAAATATTTGACTCACTAAAACAGGGGAACTGGTAAAAATAAATAAATAAATAAAATCCATCAGCCGAGGTATTTTGGGACATGTTGTCCAAGGATATGTTTGTGTTTGCTGATAATTAAAAAAAAAAGACTTTTTAAAATTTGCATATGCAGAATAGAACGGGGTATTTGGAAAGACTAAGAAGAAATGACAGATGTAGGCATGACTGACAATCCTTGGTGTGTTTGTGTTTTCCACCAGTAATTCCACATGTGTCCACCAGGTGTCCTCGGTGTGCTCTCCTCTAACCTGTCGGCTGATTCACATGTGTTAATGTGGTCTGAGGTGAAAATAGAGAAGTTAAAAGAAACTAAACTGGCTTTAGATTTTTTTTTTAAATGTGAGGCAAATTATACGTAACACCGTGTTGCATGTTAGATATGGGTATTCAGTGGCTTAGTGCAGGACAGGAGAGGGCGCTTTTCAAACACTCTATTAGTGTCATGTATTGTAGACCAGTGCCAAGTCTAGTAATATGGCCTGACAGGGAATCATTAAGAAAATCTCTTCCCATATGGATATAGAAACAGTAAAGACTGTTTGCATTGACTGTTTTGAAATATTTATTGAGAGACTAAGCAGTTTGTTAGCCAGTGCTCAATGTTATTCAACATACAAGTCACACCACACAGTGAAAAATTTGGATGCCATTTTTCCACAAGGTTACATCTGTTTCATTTCCAATTGAAGGGGAGGACGCACAAGTGATAAGTTCATAACAGAGTAAGGTCATTTTTTGTCTCATTTGCTCCCAGGGGACCTAGTTTTGGTGGACAGATGTGTCTTACCACGCTGTATTAAAGATTCCAGCATTCGCTTGTGGCAAGAAACAGATCCTGTTGACTTGGAGAACACCAGAAGCTTAGCATCTCTTAGGATACAAACTGAAAGAGTCATTGGAGTTCTCCGCCAAAAATACTCTGTCTGTCCCCGTAGGTTTCACTGACATCGACAGAGAAAATGAAATGACATACCTTGACAAAGTTGTAAAAAGTATGTTGTGCGCTTACAAATGTCTCTGAATCTGTCGTACCCTTCAGTGATCCTGCAACAGATGTTGGGTAATGCAAGTAAACACAGATGTGCTCATGAAACTCGTGTTGTCATGTCTGTCATTACAAAGGTTTCTACCTGCTTCTCATGGCCAATACTGATAAGACGACTGGTAATTTCACATTTCTGCATTTAAAAAGAAGTTCATATAACCTGTATGTTAAGCACATCAGAAGGTAAAAATGAAAAAAAGAGTAGGATGTAGTGAGCAAAGATGGATGATTTAATATTTCATAGATCTAATCAAACCAAATCTAACATCGTTATTACAACAAAAAGAACAGCTCTGACTCTGTAAAGATTCTTTTTTTTTTTTTCCTTGTAAAGTTAATTAAAGACTTGAATATACTTTGGCTTTTATGGAGTGCCCAAGAAATTAAATTGCCCTGACAATCTGTCAAATCAGATAACTCATTACAGATGTAGTCACGTCACTCAACAGATGTGATATCATGTAACTCGTAACAGATGTGATGTCGTAACTCATTACAGAAGTTCAATACTTGAAACATTAACTTGTGGGCTGAAAAGTTTGGGAATTGCTGTGTTGGCAAACAGACGCCTTACACATGCAACAAGCATAAAGCAACAATATCACACTGTTTGAATCATAAAGCTGGGCACATGATGCATGCATGTCCAAAATGAGTTTAAACTGCTCAATACCGGCAAGTTGCTTACTTGGTTTGTCTTCCATTCGGTGCCGTGCGATAGTAGACAATAAATTCATCAGACTATAGACTAGTAGTGCTGATAAAAGCTGTAAATAATACGAAAACATGTGAGTTCTAAAGCCAAAATCAGCAAGCTCCAATAAATTTCAAGCTCTTTGGTGAAACATTGAGCCCGTTTTTTGGTTGATTTTTGTTTCTCTTCAAACAAGGCAGTGAGCTGCCATCCATGCTTTCCTCAGCAGCCAACAACTGCATTGCATTAACAAACACCTGCACACTGTTTGAAAGCTCTGTCTGCATCTTCCTCGCTGAGCTCAGTTGAGTGTTTGAGCTCCCATCATCTGCTGAATTTTAGCCACTGCCTTTCCAATTTAGGCTCTCTTTCCTTTACATCCATCTTTCAGAGAAACAAAAGGTACGTGCGACTGAAAAATCTCCTGCGCTCTCAGACTTTCTGTCCTGCAGGTCCTCCACAGGATCGATCAGCCGATGTCTTCTCAGGCCGGGGAATTTGTGGTGATGCTGCAAGTGAATCTCACAGTAAGAGGTCTGACACACCAGGCAGGACTTCAGGGCCTTCAGTCTGGATTTAGTGCAGACGTC